>JAFMNZ010000055.1:0-68475 GCA_019207045.1 Branchiostoma floridae x Branchiostoma belcheri | reverse complement strand
TAAATGTTGATTTTTTAAAATGTCCGAAATTAGGCAAACTATGGTATCATTAGAAAGTCTCTTTGTGTGGAGTGAACACTGCAATCCGTTTTTTTGATAGCTCTTGTTATTGGCGTTATTCCCGTTTTAGCTAAGTCACCCTAACCGCGACCCAAAATGTTGATTTTTAAAAAGTGTCCGAAATAGGCAAACTATGGTATCATTAGAAAGGTCTCTTTGTGGGAGTTGAACACTGCAATCCGTTTTTGATAGCTCTTGTTGAGGCGAGTTATTCGCGTTTAAAGTTTAACCACTCTAACCTCACTTAAAATGTTGATTTTTAAAAGTGTCCGAAATAGGCAAACTATGGTATCATTAGAAAGGTCTCTTTGTGGGAGTTTGAACACTGCAATCCGTTTTTTGATAGCTCTTGTTATTGGCGAGTTATTCGCGTTTATAGCTAAGTCCCTAACCGCGACCCAAAATGTTGATTTTTCAAAGTGTCCGAAATAGGCAAACTATGGTATCATTAGAAAGGTCTCTTTGTGGGAGTTGAACACTGCAATCCGTTTTTTGATAGCTCTTGTTATTGGCGAGTTATTCGCGTTTATAGCTAAGTCCCCCTAACCGCGACCCAAAATGTTGATTTTTAAAAAGTGTCCGAAATAGGCAAACTATGGTATCATTGGAAAGGTCTCTTGTGGGGAGTTGAACACTGCAATCCGTTTTTTGATAGCTCTTGTTATTGGCGAGTTATTCGCGTTTAAGCTAAGTCCCCCTAACCGCGACCCAAATGTTGATTTTTAAAAGTGTCCGAAATAGGCAAACTATGGTATCATTAGAAAGGTCTCTTTGTGGGGAGTTGAACACTGCAATCCGTTTTTTGATAGCTCTTGTTGTTGGCGAGTTATTCGCGTTTAAAGTTAACCACATCTAACCTCAACTTAAAATGTTGATTTTTAAAAAGTGTCCGAAATAGGCAAACTATGGTATCATTAGAAAGGTCTCTTGTGGGGAGTTGAACACTGCAATCCGTTTTTGATAGCTCTTGTTATTGGCGAGTTATTCGCGTTTAAAGCTAAGTCCCCTAACCGCGACCCAAATGTTGATTTTTAAAAAGTGTCCGAAATAGGCAAACTATGGTATCATTAGAAAGGTCTCTTTGTGGGAGTTGAACACTGCAATCCGTTTTTTGATAGCTCTTTTTATTGGCGAGTTATTCGCGTTTTAGCTAACCCCCTAACCGCGACCCAAAATGTTGATTTTTAAAAGTGTCCGAAATAGGCAAACTATGGTATCATTAGAAAGGTCTCTTTGTGGGGAGTTGAACACTGCAATCCGTTTTTTGATAGCTCTTGTTATTGGCGAGTTATTGCGTTTTATAGCTAAGTCCCCTAACCGCGACCCAAAATGTTGATTTTTAAAAGTGTCCGAAATAGGCAAACTATGGTATCATTAGAAAGGTCTCTTTGTGGGGAGTTGAACACTGCAATCCGTTTTTTGATAGCTCTTGTTGTTGGCGTTATTCGCGTTAAAGTTAACCACATCTAACCGCGACCCAAAATGTTGATTTTTAAAAAGTGTCCGAAATAGGCAAACTATGGTATCATTAGAAAGGTCTCTTTGTGGGGAGTTGAACACTGCAATCCGTTTTTTGATAGCTCTTGTTTATGGCGAGTTATTCGCGTTTATAGCTAAGTCCCCTAACCGCGACCCAAAATGTTGATTTTTAAAAAGTGTCCGAAATAGGCAAACTATGGTATCATTAGAAAGGTCTCTTTGTGGGGAGTTGAACACTGCAATCCGTTTTTTGATAGCTCTTGTTATTGCGAGTTATTCGCGTTTTAGCTAACCCCTAACCGCGACCAAAATGTTGATTTTTAAAAAGTGTCCGAAATAGGCAAACTATGGTATCATTAGAAAGGTCTCTTTGTGGGGAGTTGAACACTGCAATCCGTTTTTGATAGCTCTTGTTGTTGGCGAGTTATTCGCGTTTAGCTAAGTCCCCCTAACCGCGACCCAAAATGTTGATTTTTAAAAGTGTCCGAAATAGGCAAACTATGGTATCATTAGAAAGGTCTCTTTGTGGGGAGTTGAACACTGCAATCCGTTTTTTGATAGCTCTTGTTTTGGCGAGTTATTCGCGTTTTAAAGTTACCCCTAACCTCGACCCAAAATGTTGATTTTTAAAAAGTGTCCGAAATAGGCAAACTATGGTATCATTAGAAAGGTCTCTTTGTGGGGAGTTGAACACTGCAATCCGTTTTTTGATAGCTCTTGTTGTTGCGAGTTATTCGCGTTTTAGCTAAGTCCCCCTAACCGCGACCCAAAATGTTGATTTTTAAAAGTGTCCGAAATAGGCAAACTATGGTATCATTAGAAAGGTCTCTTTGTGGGGAGTTGAACACTGCAATCCGTTTTTTGATAGCTCTTGTTGTAGGCGAGTTATTCGCGTTTAAAGTTAACACATCTAACCGCAACCCAAAATGTTGATTTTTAAAAAGTGTCCGAAATAGGCAAACTATGGTATCATTAGAAAGGTCTCTTTGTGGGGAGTTGAACACTGCAATCCGTTTTTTGATAGCTCTTGTTATTGGCGAGTTATTCGCGTTTATAGCTAAGTCCCCTAACCGCGACCCAAAATGTTGATTTTTAAAAAGTGTCCGAAATAGGCAAACTATGGTATCATTAGAAAGGTCTCTTTGTGGGGAGTTGAACACTGCAATCCGTTTTTTGATAGCTCTTGTTATTGGCGAGTTATTCGCGTTTATTAGCTAAGTCCCCCTAACCGCGACCCAAAATGTTGATTTTTAAAAAGTGTCCGAAATAGGCAAACTATGGTATCATTAGAAAGGTCTCTTTGTGGGGAGTTGAACACTGCAATCCGTTTTTTGATAGCTCTTGTTTGGCGAGTTATTGCGTTTAAAGCTAAGTCCCCCCTAACCGCGACCCAAAATGTTGATTTTTAAAAAGTGTCCGAAATAGGCAAACTATGGTATCATTAGAAAGGTCTCTTTGTGGGGATTGAACACTGCAATCCGTTTTTTGATAGCTCTTGTTGTTGGCGAGTTATTCGCGTTTAAAGTTAACCACATCTAACCTCAACTTAAAATGTTGATTTTAAAAAGTGTCCGAAATAGGCAAACTATGGTATCATTAGAAAGGTCTCTTTGTGGGGAGTTGAACACTGCAATCCGTTTTTTGATAGCTCTTGTTATTGGCGAGTTATTCGCGTTTATAGCTAAGTCCCCCTAACCGCGACCCAAAATGTTGATTTTTAAAAAGTGTCCGAAATAGGCAAACTATGGTATCATTAGAAAGGTCTCTTTGTGGGGAGTTGAACACTGCAATCCGTTTTTTGATAGCTCTTGTTTGGCGAGTTATTCGCGTTTTAGCTAAGTCCCCCTAACCGCGACCCAAAATGTTGATTTTTAAAAAGTGTCCGAATAGGCAAACTATGGTATCATTAGAAAGGTCTCTTTGTGGGGAGTTGAACACTGCAATCCGTTTTTTTGATAGCTCTTGTTATTGGCGAGTTATTCGCGTTTAAAGTTAACCACATCTAACCTCAACTAAAATGTTGATTTTTAAAAAGTGTCCGAAATAGGCAAACTATGGTATCATTAGAAAGGTCTCTTTGTGGGGAGTTGAACACTGCAATCCGTTTTTTGATAGCTCTTGTTGTTGGCGAGTTATTCGCGTTCTAGCTAAGTCCCCCTAACCGCGACCCAAAATGTTGATTTTTAAAAGTGTCCGAAATAGGCAAACTATGGTATCATAGAAAGGTCTCTTTAGTTGAACACTGCAATCCGTTTTTTTGATAGCTCTTGTTATTGGCGAGTTATTCGCGTTTATAGCTAAGTCCCCCTAACCGCGACCCAAAATGTTGATTTTAAAAAGTGTCCGAAATAGGCAAACTATGGTATCATTAGAAAGGTCTCTTTGTGGGGAGTTGAACACTGCAATCCGTTTTTGATAGCTCTTGTTTTGGCGAGTTATTCGCGTTTTAGCTAAGTCCCCCTAACCGCGACCCAAAATGTTGATTTTTAAAAAGTGTCCGAAATAGGCAAACTATGGTATCATTAGAAAGGTCTCTTTGTGGGGAGTTGACACTGCAATCCGTTTTTTGATAGCTCTTGTTATTGGCGAGTTATTCGCGTTTTAAGTTAACCACATCTAACCTCAACTAAAATGTTGATTTTTAAAAAGTGTCCGAAATAGGCAAACTATGGTATCATTAGAAAGGTCTCTTTGTGGGTTGAACACTGCAATCCGTTTTTTGATAGCTCTTGTTATTGGCGAGTTATTCGCGTTCTTAGCTAAGTCCCCCTAACCGCGACCCAAAATGTTGATTTTTCAAAAGTGTCCGAATAGGCAAACTATGGTATCATTAGAAAGGTCTCTTTGTGGGAGTTGAACACTGCAATCCGTTTTTTGATAGCTCTTGTTATAGGCGAGTTATTCGCGTTTTAGCTAAGTCCCCCTAACCGCGACCCAAAATGTTGATTTTTAAAAAGTGTCCGAAATAGGCAAACTATGGTATCATTAGAAAGGTCTCTTTGTGGGGAGTTGAACACTGCAATCCGTTTTTTGATAGCTCTTGTTATTGGCGAGTTATTCGCGTTTTAAGCTAACCCCATCTAACCTCGACCCAAATGTTGATTTTTAAAAGTGTCCGAAATAGGCAAACTATGGTATCATTAGAAAGGTCTCTTTGTGGGGAGTTGAACACTGCAATCCGTTTTTTGATAGCTCTTGTTATTGGCGAGTTATTCGCGTTTAAGCTAAGTCCCCCTAACCGCGACCCAAAATGTTGATTTTTAAAAAGTGTCCGAAATAGGCAAACTATGGTATCATTAAAGGTCTCTTTGTGGGGAGTTGAACACTGCAATCCGTTTTTTGATAGCTCTTGTTGTTGGCGAGTTATTCGCGTTTATAGCTAAGTCCCCCTAACCGCGACCCAAAATGTTGATTTTAAAAGTGTCCGAAATAGGCAAACTATGGTATCATTAGAAAGGTCTCTTTGTGGGGAGTTGAACACTGCAATCCGTTTTTTGATAGCTCTTGTTGTAGGCGAGTTATTCGCGTTAAGTACCACATCTAACCTCGACTTAAATGTTGATTTTTAAAAAGTGTCCGAAATAGGCAAACTATGGTATCATTAGAAGGTCTCTTTGTGGGGAGTTGAACACTGCAATCCGTTTTTTTGATAGCTCTTGTTATTGGCGAGTTATTCGCGTTTATAGCTAAGTCCCTAACCGCGACCCAAAATGTTGATTTTTAAAAGTGTCCGAAATAGGCAAACTATGGTATCATTAGAAAGGTCTCTTTGTGGGGAGTTGAACACTGCAATCCGTTTTTTGATAGCTCTTGTTATTGGCGAGTTATTCGCGTTTATAGCTAAGTCCCCCTAACCGCGACCCAAAATGTGATTTTTAAAAGTGTCCGAAATAGGCAAACTATGGTATCATTAGAAAGGTCTCTTTGTGGGGAGTTGAACACTGCAATCCGTTTTTTGATAGCTCTTGTTATTGGCGAGTTATTCGCGTTCTAGCTAAGTCCCCTAACCGCGACCCAAAATGTTGATTTTTAAAAAGTGTCCGAAATAGGCAAACTATGGTATCATTAGAAAGGTCTCTTTGTGGGGAGTTGAACACTGCAATCCGTTTTTTGATAGCTCTTGTTGTAGGCGAGTTATTCGCGTTTAAAGTTAACCACATAACCTCAACTTAAAATGTTGATTTTTAAAAGTGTCCGAAATAGGCAAACTATGGTATCATTAGAAAGGTCTCTTTGTGGGGAGTTGAACACTGCAATCCGTTTTTTGATAGCTCTTGTTATGGCGAGTTATTCGCGTTTATAGCTAAGTCCCCCTAACCGCGACCCAAAATGTTGATTTTTTAAAAGTGTCCGAAATAGGCAAACTATGGTATCATTAGAAAGGTCTCTTGTGGGGAGTTGAACACTGCAATCCGTTTTTTGATAGCTCTTGTTATTGGCGAGTTATTCGCGTTCTTAGCTAAGTCCCCCTAACCGCGACCCAAAATGTTGATTTTTAAAAGTGTCCGAAATAGGCAAACTATGGTATCATTAGAAAGGTCTCTTTGTGGGGAGTTGAACACTGCAATCCGTTTTTTGATAGCTCTTGTTATTGGCGAGTTATTCGCGTTTATAGCTAAGTCCCCCTAACCGCCCTCACCCAAAATGTTGATTTTTAAAAAGTGTCCGAAATAGGCAAACTATGGTATCATTAGAAAGGTCTCTTTGTGGGGAGTTGAACACTGCAATCCGTTTTTTGATAGCTCTTGTTTTGGCGAGTTATTCGCGTTTATAGCTAAGTCCCCCTAACCGCGACCCAAAATGTTGATTTTTAAAAAGTGTCCGAAATAGGCAAACTATGGTATCATTAGAAAGGTCTCTTTGTGGGGAGTTGAACACTGCAATCCGTTTTTTGATAGCTCTTGTATTGGCGAGTTATTCGCGTTTAAGCTAAGTCCCCTAACCGCGACCCAAAATGTTGATTTTTAAAAGTGTCCGAAATAGGCAAACTATGGTATCATTAGAAAGGTCTCTTTGTGGGGAGTTGAACACTGCAATCCGTTTTTTGATAGCTCTTGTTATTGGCGAGTTATTCGCGTTTAAAGTTAACCACATCTAACCTCAACCCAAAATGTTGATTTTTAAAAGTGTCCGAAATAGCAAACTATGGTATCATTAGAAAGGTCTCTTTGTGGGGAGTTGAACACTGCAATCCGTTTTTTGATAGCTCTTGTTATTGGCGAGTTATTCGCGTTTTAGCTAAGTCCCCCTAACCGCGACCCAAAATGTTGATTTTAAAAAGTGTCCGAAATAGCAAACTATGGTATCATTAGAAAGGTCTCTTTGTGGGGAGTTGAACACTGCAATCCGTTTTTTGATAGCTCTTGTTATTGGCGAGTTATTCGCGTTTTAGCTAAGTCCCCCTAACCGCGACCCAAAATGTTGATTTTTAAAAAGTGTCCGAAATAGGCAAACTATGGTATCATTAGAAAGGTCTCTTTGTGGGGAGTTGAACACTGCAATCCGTTTTTTGATAGCTCTTGTTATTGGCGAGTTATTCGCGTTCTAGCTAAGTCCCCCTAACCGCGACCCAAAATGTTGATTTTTAAAAAGTGTCCGAAATAGGCAAACTATGGTATCATTAGAAAGGTCTCTTTGTGGGGAGTTGAACACTGCAATCCGTTTTTTGATAGCTCTTGTTATTGGCGAGTTATTCGCGTTTAGTTACCACATCTAACCTCACCCAAAATGTTGATTTTTAAAAAGTGTCCGAAATAGGCAAACTATGGTATCATTAAAGGTCTCTTTGTGGGGAGTTGAACACTGCAATCCGTTTTTTGATAGCTCTTGTTATTGGCGAGTTATTCGCTTTTAGCTAAGTCCCCCTAACCGCGACCCAAAATGTTGATTTTTAAAAAGTGTCCGAAATAGGCAAACTATGGTATCATTAGAAAGGTCTCTTAGTTGAACACTGCAATCCGTTTTTTGATAGCTCTTGTTATTGGCGAGTTATTCGCGTTATTAGCTAAGTCCCCATAACCGCGACCCAAAATGTTGATTTTTAAAAAGTGTCCGAAATAGGCAAACTATGGTATCATTAGAAAGGTCTCTTTGTGGGGATTGACACTGCAATCAAATCCGTTTTTTTGATAGCTCTTGTTTTTTATAGGCGAGTTATTCCCGTTCTTAGCTAAGTCCCCCTAACCGCGACCCAAATGTTGATTTTTAAAAAGTGTCCGAAATAGGCAAACTATGGTATCATTAGAAAGGTCTCTTTTAGTTGAACACTGCAATCCGTTTTTTGATAGCTCTTGTTATTGGCGAGTTATTCGCGTTTATAGCTAAGTCCCCATAACCGCGACCCAAAATGTTGATTTTTAAAAAGTGTCCGAAATAGGCAAACTATGGTATCATTAGAAAGGTCTCTTTGTGGGGAGTTGAACACTGCAATCCGTTTTTTGATAGCTCTTGTTATTGGCGAGTTATTCGCGTTTATAGCTAAGTCCCCCTAACCGCGACCCAAAATGTTGATTTTTAAAAAGTGTCCGAAATAGGCAAACTATGGTATCATTAGAAAGGTCTCTTAGTTGAACACTGCAATCCGTTTTTTGATAGCTCTTGTTATTGGCGAGTTATTCGCGTTTATAGCTAAGTCCCCCTAACCGCGACCCAAAATGTTGATTTTTAAAAAGTGTCCGAAATAGGCAAACTATGGTATCATTAGAAAGGTCTCTTTGTGGGGAGTTGAACACTGCAATCCGTTTTTTGATAGCTCTTGTTATTGGCGAGTTATTCGCGTTTATAGCTAAGTCCCCTAACCGCGACCCAAAATGTTGATTTTTAAAAAGTGTCCGAAATAGGCAAACTATGGTATCATTAGAAAGGTCTCTTTGTGGGGAGTTGAACACTGCAATCCGTTTTTTGATAGCTCTTGTTATAGGCGAGTTATTCGCGTTTAAAGTTAACCACATCTAACCTCAACTTAAAATGTTGATTTTTAAAAGTGTCCGAAATAGGCAAACTATGGTATCATTAGAAAGGTCTCTTTGTGGGGAGTTGAACACTGCAATCCGTTTTTTGATAGCTCTTGTTATGGCGAGTTATTCGCGTTTATAGCTAAGTCCCCCTAACCGCGACCCAAAATGTTGATTTTTAAAAGTGTCCGAAATAGGCAAACTATGGTATCATTAGAAAGGTCTCTTTGTGGGGAGTTGAACACTGCAATCCGTTTTTTGATAGCTCTTGTTATTGGCGAGTTATTCGCGTTTATAGCTAAGTCCCCCTAACCGCGACCCAAAATGTTGATTTTTAAAAAGTGTCCGAAATAGGCAAACTATGGTATCATTAGAAAGGTCTCTTTGTGGGGAGTTGAACACTGCAATCCGTTTTTTGATAGCTCTTGTTATTGGCGAGTTATTCGCGTTTAAAGTTAACCACATCTAACCTCAACTTAAAATGTTGATTTTTAAAAAGTGTCCGAAATAGGCAAACTATGGTATCATTAGAAAGGTCTCTTTGTGGGGAGTTGAACACTGCAATCCGTTTTTTGATAGCTCTTGTTATAGGCGAGTTATTCCCGTTTTAGCTAAGTCCCCCTAACCGCGACCCAAAATGTTGATTTTTAAAAAGTGTCCGAAATAGGCAAACTATGGTATCATTAGAAAGGTCTCTTAGTTGAACACTGCAATCCGTTTTTTGATAGCTCTTGTTATTGGCGAGTTATTCGCGTTTATAGCTAAGTCCCCATAACCGCGACCCAAAATGTTGATTTTTAAAAAGTGTCCGAAATAGGCAAACTATGGTATCATTAGAAAGGTCTCTTTGTGGGGAGTTGAACACTGCAATCCGTTTTTTGATAGCTCTTGTTATAGGCGAGTTATTCGCGTTTTAGCTAAGTCCCCCTAACCGCGACCCAAAATGTTGATTTTTAAAAAGTGTCCGAAATAGGCAAACTATGGTATCATTAGAAAGGTCTCTTAGTTGAACACTGCAATCCGTTTTTTGATAGCTCTTGTTATTGGCGAGTTATTCGCGTTTATAGCTAAGTCCCCATAACCGCGACCCAAAATGTTGATTTTTAAAAGTGTCCGAAATAGGCAAACTATGGTATCATTAGAAAGGTCTCTTTGTGGGGAGTTGAACACTGCAATCCGTTTTTTGATAGCTCTTGTTATTGGCGAGTTATTCGCGTTTATAGCTAAGTCCCCCTAACCGCGACCCAAAATGTTGATTTTTAAAAAGTGTCCGAAATAGGCAAACTATGGTATCATTAGAAAGGTCTCTTAGTTGAACACTGCAATCCGTTTTTTGATAGCTCTTGTTATTGGCGAGTTATTCGCGTTTATAGCTAAGTCCCCATAACCGCGACCCAAAATGTTGATTTTTAAAAAGTGTCCGAAATAGGCAAACTATGGTATCATTAGAAAGGTCTCTTTGTGGGGAGTTGAACACTGCAATCCGTTTTTTGATAGCTCTTGTTATTGGCGAGTTATTCGCGTTTATAGCTAAGTCCCCCTAACCGCGACCCAAAATGTTGATTTTTAAAAAGTGTCCGAAATAGGCAAACTATGGTATCATTAGAAAGGTCTCTTTGTGGGGAGTTGAACACTGCAATCCGTTTTTTGATAGCTCTTGTTATTGGCGAGTTATTCGCGTTTAAAGTTAACCACATCTAACCTCAACTTAAAATGTTGATTTTTAAAAAGTGTCCGAAATAGGCAAACTATGGTATCATTAGAAAGGTCTCTTTGTGGGGAGTTGAACACTGCAATCCGTTTTTTGATAGCTCTTGTTATAGGCGAGTTATTCGCGTTTTAGCTAAGTCCCCCTAACCGCGACCCAAAATGTTGATTTTTAAAAAGTGTCCGAAATAGGCAAACTATGGTATCATTAGAAAGGTCTCTTAGTTGAACACTGCAATCCGTTTTTTGATAGCTCTTGTTATTGGCGAGTTATTCGCGTTTATAGCTAAGTCCCCCTAACCGCGACCCAAAATGTTGATTTTTAAAAAGTGTCCGAAATAGGCAAACTATGGTATCATTAGAAAGGTCTCTTTGTGGGGAGTTGAACACTGCAATCCGTTTTTTGATAGCTCTTGTTATAGGCGAGTTATTCGCGTTTAGCTAAGTCCCCCTAACCGCGACCCAAAATGTTGATTTTTAAAAAGTGTCCGAAATAGGCAAACTATGGTATCATTAGAAAGGTCTCTTAGTTGAACACTGCAATCCGTTTTTTGATAGCTCTTGTTATTGGCGAGTTATTCGCGTTTATAGCTAAGTCCCCCTAACCGCGACCCAAAATGTTGATTTTTAAAAGTGTCCGAAATAGGCAAACTATGGTATCATTAGAAAGGTCTCTTTGTGGGGAGTTGAACACTGCAATCCGTTTTTTGATAGCTCTTGTTATTGGCGAGTTATTCGCGTTTATAGCTAAGTCCCCCTAACCGCGACCCAAAATGTTGATTTTTAAAAAGTGTCCGAAATAGGCAAACTATGGTATCATTAGAAAGGTCTCTTTGTGGGGAGTTGAACACTGCAATCCGTTTTTTGATAGCTCTTGTTATTGGCGAGTTATTCGCGTTTATAGCTAAGTCCCCCTAACCGCGACCCAAAATGTTGATTTTTAAAAAGTGTCCGAAATAGGCAAACTATGGTATCATTAGAAAGGTCTCTTTGTGGGGAGTTGAACACTGCAATCCGTTTTTTGATAGCTCTTGTTATAGGCGAGTTATTCGCGTTTTAGCTAAGTCCCCTAACCGCGACCCAAAATGTTGATTTTTAAAAAGTGTCCGAAATAGGCAAACTATGGTATCATTAGAAAGGTCTCTTTGTTTGAACACTGCAATCCGTTTTTTGATAGCTCTTGTTATTGGCGAGTTATTCGCGTTTATAGCTAAGTCCCCCTAACCGCGACCCAAAATGTTGATTTTTAAAAGTGTCCGAAATAGGCAAACTATGGTATCATTAGAAAGGTCTCTTTGTGGGGAGTTGAACACTGCAATCCGTTTTTTGATAGCTCTTGTTATAGGCGAGTTATTCGCGTTTTAGCTAAGTCCCCCTAACCGCGACCCAAAATGTTGATTTTTAAAAAGTGTCCGAAATAGGCAAACTATGGTATCATTAGAAAGGTCTCTTAGTTGAACACTGCAATCCGTTTTTTGATAGCTCTTGTTATTGGCGAGTTATTCGCGTTTATAGCTAAGTCCCCCTAACCGCGACCCAAAATGTTGATTTTTAAAAAGTGTCCGAAATAGGCAAACTATGGTATCATTAGAAAGGTCTCTTTGTGGGGAGTTGAACACTGCAATCCGTTTTTTGATAGCTCTTGTTATAGGCGAGTTATTCGCGTTTTAGCTAAGTCCCCCTAACCGCGACCCAAAATGTTGATTTTTAAAAAGTGTCCGAAATAGGCAAACTATGGTATCATTAGAAAGGTCTCTTAGTTGAACACTGCAATCCGTTTTTTGATAGCTCTTGTTATTGGCGAGTTATTCGCGTTTATAGCTAAGTCCCCATAACCGCGACCCAAAATGTTGATTTTTAAAAAGTGTCCGAAATAGGCAAACTATGGTATCATTAGAAAGGTCTCTTTGTGGGGAGTTGAACACTGCAATCCGTTTTTTGATAGCTCTTGTTATTGGCGAGTTATTCGCGTTTATAGCTAAGTCCCCCTAACCGCGACCCAAAATGTTGATTTTTAAAAAGTGTCCGAAATAGGCAAACTATGGTATCATTAGAAAGGTCTCTTTGTGGGGAGTTGAACACTGCAATCCGTTTTTTGATAGCTCTTGTTATTGGCGAGTTATTCGCGTTTAAGCTAACCACATCTAACCGCAACCCAAAATGTTGATTTTTAAAAAGTGTCCGAAATAGGCAAACTATGGTATCATTAGAAAGGTCTCTTTGTGGGGAGTTGAACACTGCAATCCGTTTTTTGATAGCTCTTGTTATAGGCGAGTTATTCGCGTTTAAAGCTAACCACATCTAACCGCACCCAAAATGTTGATTTTTAAAAAGTGTCCGAAATAGGCAAACTATGGTATCATTAGAAAGGTCTCTTTGTGGGGAGTTGAACACTGCAATCCGTTTTTTGATAGCTCTTGTTATAGGCGAGTTATTCGCGTTTAAAGTTAACCACATCTAACCGCGACCCAAAATGTTGATTTTTAAAAAGTGTCCGAAATAGGCAAACTATGGTATCATTAGAAAGGTCTCTTTGTGGGGAGTTGAACACTGCAATCCGTTTTTTGATAGCTCTTGTTATAGGCGAGTTATTCGCGTTTAAAGCTAACCACATCTAACCGCGACCCAAAATGTTGATTTTTAAAAAGTGTCCGAAATAGGCAAACTATGGTATCATTAGAAAGGTCTCTTTGTGGGGAGTTGAACACTGCAATCCGTTTTTTGATAGCTCTTGTTATTGGCGAGTTATTCGCGTTTATAGCTAAGTCCCCCTAACCGCGACCCAAAATGTTGATTTTTAAAAAGTGTCCGAAATAGGCAAACTATGGTATCATTAGAAAGGTCTCTTTGTGGGGAGTTGAACACTGCAATCCGTTTTTTGATAGCTCTTGTTATTGGCGAGTTATTCGCGTTTAAAGCTAACCACATCTAACCTCAACCCAAAATGTTGATTTTTAAAAAGTGTCCGAAATAGGCAAACTATGGTATCATTAGAAAGGTCTCTTTGTGGGGAGTTGAACACTGCAATCCGTTTTTTGATAGCTCTTGTTATAGGCGAGTTATTCGCGTTTTAGCTAAGTCCCCCTAACCGCGACCCAAAATGTTGATTTTTAAAAAGTGTCCGAAATAGGCAAACTATGGTATCATTAGAAAGGTCTCTTTGTGGGGAGTTGAACACTGCAATCCGTTTTTTGATAGCTCTTGTTATTGGCGATTATTCGCGTTTATAGCTAAGTCCCCCTAACCGCGACCCAAAATGTTGATTTTTAAAAAGTGTCCGAAATAGGCAAACTATGGTATCATTAGAAAGGTCTCTTTGTGGGGAGTTGAACACTGCAATCCGTTTTTTGATAGCTCTTGTTATTGGCGAGTTATTCGCGTTTATAGCTAAGTCCCCCTAACCGCGACCCAAAATGTTGATTTTTAAAAAGTGTCCGAAATAGGCAAACTATGGTATCATTAGAAAGGTCTCTTTGTGGGGAGTTGAACACTGCAATCCGTTTTTTGATAGCTCTTGTTATTGGCGAGTTATTCGCGTTTAAAGTTAACCACATCCTAACCGCAACCAAAATGTTGATTTTTAAAAAGTGTCCGAAATAGGCAAACTATGGTATCATTAGAAAGGTCTCTTTGTGGGGAGTTGAACACTGCAATCCGTTTTTTGATAGCTCTTGTTATAGGCGAGTTATTCGCGTTTAAAGCTAACCACCTAACCGCGACCCAAAATGTTGATTTTTAAAAAGTGTCCGAAATAGGCAAACTATGGTATCATTAGAAAGGTCTCTTTGTGGGGAGTTGAACACTGCAATCCGTTTTTTGATAGCTCTTGTTATAGGCGAGTTATTCGCGTTTAAAGTAACCACATCTAACCGCAACTTAAAATGTTGATTTTTAAAAAGTGTCCGAAATAGGCAAACTATGGTATCATTAGAAAGGTCTCTTTGTGGGGAGTTGAACACTGCAATCCGTTTTTTGATAGCTCTTGTTATTGGCGAGTTATTCGCGTTTATAGCTAAGTCCCCCTAACCGCGACCCAAAATGTTGATTTTTAAAAAGTGTCCGAAATAGGCAAACTATGGTATCATTAGAAAGGTCTCTTTGTGGGGAGTTGAACACTGCAATCCGTTTTTTGATAGCTCTTGTTATTGGCGAGTTATTCGCGTTTTAGCTAAGTCCCCCTAACCGCGACCCAAAATGTTGATTTTTAAAAAGTGTCCGAAATAGGCAAACTATGGTATCATTAGAAAGGTCTCTTTGTGGGGAGTTGAACACTGCAATCCGTTTTTTGATAGCTCTTGTTATAGGCGAGTTATTCGCGTTTAAAGCTAACCACCTAACCGCAACTTAAAATGTTGATTTTTAAAAAGTGTCCGAAATAGGCAAACTATGGTATCATTAGAAAGGTCTCTTTGTGGGGAGTTGAACACTGCAATCCGTTTTTTGATAGCTCTTGTTATTGGCGAGTTATTCGCGTTTATAGCTAAGTCCCCCTAACCGCGACCCAAAATGTTGATTTTTAAAAAGTGTCCGAAATAGGCAAACTATGGTATCATTAGAAAGGTCTCTTTGTGGGGAGTTGAACACTGCAATCCGTTTTTTGATAGCTCTTGTTATTGGCGAGTTATTCGCGTTTAAGTTAACCACATCTAACCTCAACTTAAAATGTTGATTTTTAAAAAGTGTCCGAAATAGGCAAACTATGGTATCATTAGAAAGGTCTCTTTGTGGGGAGTTGAACACTGCAATCCGTTTTTTGATAGCTCTTGTTATTGGCGAGTTATTCGCGTTTATAGCTAAGTCCCCCTAACCGCGACCCAAAATGTTGATTTTTAAAAAGTGTCCGAAATAGGCAAACTATGGTATCATTAGAAAGGTCTCTTTGTGGGGAGTTGAACACTGCAATCCGTTTTTTGATAGCTCTTGTTATAGGCGAGTTATTCGCGTTTTAGCTAAGTCCCCCTAACCGCGACCCAAAATGTTGATTTTTAAAAAGTGTCCGAAATAGGCAAACTATGGTATCATTAGAAAGGTCTCTTTGTGGGGAGTTGAACACTGCAATCCGTTTTTTGATAGCTCTTGTTATAGGCGAGTTATTCGCGTTTAAAGTTAACCACATCTAACCGCACCCAAAATGTTGATTTTTAAAAAGTGTCCGAAATAGGCAAACTATGGTATCATTAGAAAGGTCTCTTTGTGGGGAGTTGAACACTGCAATCCGTTTTTTGATAGCTCTTGTTATTGGCGAGTTATTCGCGTTTATAGCTAAGTCCCCCTAACCGCGACCCAAAATGTTGATTTTTAAAAAGTGTCCGAAATAGGCAAACTATGGTATCATTAGAAAGGTCTCTTAGTGGGGAGTTGAACACTGCAATCCGTTTTTTGATAGCTCTTGTTATTGGCGAGTTATTCGCGTTTAAAGTTAACCACATCTAACCTCAACTTAAAATGTTGATTTTTAAAAAGTGTCCGAAATAGGCAAACTATGGTATCATTAGAAAGGTCTCTTTGTGGGGAGTTGAACACTGCAATCCGTTTTTTGATAGCTCTTGTTATAGGCGAGTTATTCGCGTTTTAGCTAAGTCCCCCTAACCGCGACCCAAAATGTTGATTTTTAAAAAGTGTCCGAAATAGGCAAACTATGGTATCATTAGAAAGGTCTCTTTGTGGGGAGTTGAACACTGCAATCCGTTTTTTGATAGCTCTTGTTATAGGCGAGTTATTCGCGTTTTAGCTAAGTCCCCCTAACCGCGACCCAAAATGTTGATTTTTAAAAAGTGTCCGAAATAGGCAAACTATGGTATCATTAGAAAGGTCTCTTTGTGGGGAGTTGAACACTGCAATCCGTTTTTTGATAGCTCTTGTTATTGGCGAGTTATTCGCGTTTAAAGCTAACCACATCTAACCTCAACCCAAAATTTTTAAAAAAATGTCCGAAATAGGCAAACTATGGTATCATTAGAAAGGTCTCTTTGTGGGGAGTTGAACACTGCAATCCGTTTTTTGATAGCTCTTGTTATAGGCGAGTTATTCGCGTTTTAGCTAAGTCCCCCTAACCGCGACCCAAAATGTTGATTTTTAAAAAGTGTCCGAAATAGGCAAACTATGGTATCATTAGAAAGGTCTCTTTGTGGGGAGTTGAACACTGCAATCCGTTTTTTGATAGCTCTTGTTATTGGCGAGTTATTCGCGTTTTAGCTAAGTCCCCCTAACCGCGACCCAAAATGTTGATTTTTAAAAAGTGTCCGAAATAGGCAAACTATGGTATCATTAGAAAGGTCTCTTTGTGGGGAGTTGAACACTGCAATCCGTTTTTTGATAGCTCTTGTTATTGGCGAGTTATTCGCGTTTAAAGTTAACCACATCTAACCTCAACTTAAAATGTTGATTTTTAAAAAGTGTCCGAAATAGGCAAACTATGGTATCATTAGAAAGGTCTCTTTGTGGGGAGTTGAACACTGCAATCCGTTTTTTGATAGCTCTTGTTATTGGCGAGTTATTCGCGTTTATAGCTAAGTCCCCCTAACCGCGACCCAAAATGTTGATTTTTAAAAAGTGTCCGAAATAGGCAAACTATGGTATCATTAGAAAGGTCTCTTTGTGGGGAGTTGAACACTGCAATCCGTTTTTTGATAGCTCTTGTTATTGGCGAGTTATTCGCGTTTAAAGTTAACCACATCTAACCTCAACTTAAAATGTTGATTTTTAAAAAGTGTCCGAAATAGGCAAACTATGGTATCATTAGAAAGGTCTCTTTGTGGGGAGTTGAACACTGCAATCCGTTTTTTGATAGCTCTTGTTATAGGCGAGTTATTCGCGTTTTAGCTAAGTCCCCCTAACCGCGACCCAAAATGTTGATTTTTAAAAAGTGTCCGAAATAGGCAAACTATGGTATCATTAGAAAGGTCTCTTTGTGGGGAGTTGAACACTGCAATCCGTTTTTTGATAGCTCTTGTTATAGGCGAGTTATTCGCGTTTTAGCTAAGTCCCCCTAACCGCGACCCAAAATGTTGATTTTTAAAAAGTGTCCGAAATAGGCAAACTATGGTATCATTAGAAAGGTCTCTTTGTGGGGAGTTGAACACTGCAATCCGTTTTTTGATAGCTCTTGTTATTGGCGAGTTATTCGCGTTTAAAGTTAACCACATCTAACCTCAACTTAAAATGTTGATTTTTAAAAAGTGTCCGAAATAGGCAAACTATGGTATCATTAGAAAGGTCTCTTTGTGGGGAGTTGAACACTGCAATCCGTTTTTTGATAGCTCTTGTTATTGGCGAGTTATTCGCGTTTATAGCTAAGTCCCCCTAACCGCGACCCAAAATGTTGATTTTTAAAAAGTGTCCGAAATAGGCAAACTATGGTATCATTAGAAAGGTCTCTTTGTGGGAGTTGAACACTGCAATCCGTTTTTTGATAGCTCTTGTTATAGGCGAGTTATTCGCGTTTTAGCTAAGTCCCCCTAACCGCGACCCAAAATGTTGATTTTTAAAAAGTGTCCGAAATAGGCAAACTATGGTATCATTAGAAAGGTCTCTTTGTGGGGAGTTGAACACTGCAATCCGTTTTTTGATAGCTCTTGTTATTGGCGAATTATTCGCGTTTATAGCTAAGTCCCCCTAACCGCGACCCAAAATGTTGATTTTTAAAAAGTGTCCGAAATAGGCAAACTATGGTATCATTAGAAAGGTCTCTTTGTGGGGAGTTGAACACTGCAATCCGTTTTTTGATAGCTCTTGTTATAGGCGAGTTATTCGCGTTTAAAGTTAACCACATCTAACCGCGACCCAAAATGTTGATTTTTAAAAAGTGTCCGAAATAGGCAAACTATGGTATCATTAGAAAGGTCTCTTTGTGGGGAGTTGAACACTGCAATCCGTTTTTTGATAGCTCTTGTTATAGGCGAGTTATTCGCGTTTAAAGTTAACCACATCTAACCGCAACTTAAAATGTTGATTTTTAAAAAGTGTCCGAAATAGGCAAACTATGGTATCATTAGAAAGGTCTCTTTGTGGGGAGTTGAACACTGCAATCCGTTTTTTGATAGCTCTTGTTATTGGCGAGTTATTCGCGTTTATAGCTAAGTCCCCCTAACCGCGACCCAAAATGTTGATTTTTAAAAAGTGTCCGAAATAGGCAAACTATGGTATCATTAGAAAGGTCTCTTTGTGGGGAGTTGAACACTGCAATCCGTTTTTTGATAGCTCTTGTTATTGGCGAGTTATTCGCGTTTAAAGTTAACCACATCTAACCTCAACTTAAAATGTTGATTTTTAAAAAGTGTCCGAAATAGGCAAACTATGGTATCATTAGAAAGGTCTCTTTGTGGGGAGTTGAACACTGCAATCCGTTTTTTGATAGCTCTTGTTATAGGCGAGTTATTCGCGTTTTAGCTAAGTCCCCCTAACCGCGACCCAAAATGTTGATTTTTAAAAAGTGTCCGAAATAGGCAAACTATGGTATCATTAGAAAGGTCTCTTTGTGGGGAGTTGAACACTGCAATCCGTTTTTTGATAGCTCTTGTTATAGGCGAGTTATTCGCGTTTTAGCTAAGTCCCCCTAACCGCGACCCAAAATGTTGATTTTTAAAAAGTGTCCGAAATAGGCAAACTATGGTATCATTAGAAAGGTCTCTTTGTGGGGAGTTGAACACTGCAATCCGTTTTTTGATAGCTCTTGTTATTGGCGAGTTATTCGCGTTTATAGCTAAGTCCCCCTAACCGCGACCCAAAATGTTGATTTTTAAAAAGTGTCCGAAATAGGCAAACTATGGTATCATTAGAAAGGTCTCTTTGTGGGGAGTTGAACACTGCAATCCGTTTTTTGATAGCTCTTGTTATAGGCGAGTTATTCGCGTTTAAAGCTAACCCATCTAACCGCAACCCAAAATGTTGATTTTTAAAAAGTGTCCGAAATAGGCAAACTATGGTATCATTAGAAAGGTCTCTTTGTGGGGAGTTGAACACTGCAATCCGTTTTTTGATAGCTCTTGTTATTGGCGAGTTATTCGCGTTTATAGCTAAGTCCCCCTAACCGCGACCCAAAATGTTGATTTTTAAAAAGTGTCCGAAATAGGCAAACTATGGTATCATTAGAAAGGTCTCTTTGTGGGGAGTTGAACACTGCAATCCGTTTTTTGATAGCTCTTGTTATTGGCGAGTTATTCGCGTTTAAAGCTAACCACATCTAACCTCAACTTAAAATGTTGATTTTTAAAAAGTGTCCGAAATAGGCAAACTATGGTATCATTAGAAAGGTCTCTTTGTGGGGAGTTGAACACTGCAATCCGTTTTTTGATAGCTCTTGTTATAGGCGAGTTATTCGCGTTTTAGCTAAGTCCCCCTAACCGCGACCCAAAATGTTGATTTTTAAAAAGTGTCCGAAATAGGCAAACTATGGTATCATTAGAAAGGTCTCTTTGTGGGGAGTTGAACACTGCAATCCGTTTTTTGATAGCTCTTGTTATTGGCGAGTTATTCGCGTTTTAGCTAAGTCCCCCTAACCGCGACCCAAAATGTTGATTTTTAAAAAGTGTCCGAAATAGGCAAACTATGGTATCATTAGAAAGGTCTCTTTGTGGGGAGTTGAACACTGCAATCCGTTTTTTGATAGCTCTTGTTATTGGCGAGTTATTCGCGTTTATAGCTAAGTCCCCCTAACCGCGACCCAAAATGTTGATTTTTAAAAAGTGTCCGAAATAGGCAAACTATGGTATCATTAGAAAGGTCTCTTTGTGGGGAGTTGAACACTGCAATCCGTTTTTTGATAGCTCTTGTTATAGGCGAGTTATTCGCGTTTAAAGTTAACCACATCTAACCGCAACCCAAAATGTTGATTTTTAAAAAGTGTCCGAAATAGGCAAACTATGGTATCATTAGAAAGGTCTCTTTGTGGGGAGTTGAACACTGCAATCCGTTTTTTGATAGCTCTTGTTATAGGCGAGTTATTCGCGTTTAAAGTTAACCACATCTAACCTCAACTTAAAATGTTGATTTTTAAAAAGTGTCCGAAATAGGCAAACTATGGTATCATTAGAAAGGTCTCTTTGTGGGGAGTTGAACACTGCAATCCGTTTTTTGATAGCTCTTGTTATTGGCGAGTTATTCGCGTTTATAGCTAAGTCCCCCTAACCGCGACCCAAAATGTTGATTTTTAAAAAGTGTCCGAAATAGGCAAACTATGGTATCATTAGAAAGGTCTCTTTGTGGGGAGTTGAACACTGCAATCCGTTTTTTGATAGCTCTTGTTATTGGCGAGTTATTCGCGTTTATAGCTAAGTCCCCCTAACCGCGACCCAAAATGTTGATTTTTAAAAAGTGTCCGAAATAGGCAAACTATGGTATCATTAGAAAGGTCTCTTTGTGGGGAGTTGAACACTGCAATCCGTTTTTTGATAGCTCTTGTTATTGGCGAGTTATTCGCGTTTATAGCTAAGTCCCCCTAACCGCGACCCAAAATGTTGATTTTTAAAAAGTGTCCGAAATAGGCAAACTATGGTATCATTAGAAAGGTCTCTTTGTGGGGAGTTGAACACTGCAATCCGTTTTTTGATAGCTCTTGTTATAGGCGAGTTATTCGCGTTTTAGCTAAGTCCCCCTAACCGCGACCCAAAATGTTGATTTTTAAAAAGTGTCCGAAATAGGCAAACTATGGTATCATTAGAAAGGTCTCTTTGTGGGGAGTTGAACACTGCAATCCGTTTTTTGATAGCTCTTGTTATAGGCGAGTTATTCGCGTTTTAGCTAAGTCCCCCTAACCGCGACCCAAAATGTTGATTTTTAAAAAGTGTCCGAAATAGGCAAACTATGGTATCATTAGAAAGGTCTCTTTGTGGGGAGTTGAACACTGCAATCCGTTTTTTGATAGCTCTTGTTATTGGCGAGTTATTCGCGTTTATAGCTAAGTCCCCCTAACCGCGACCCAAAATGTTGATTTTTAAAAAGTGTCCGAAATAGGCAAACTATGGTATCATTAGAAAGGTCTCTTTGTGGGGAGTTGAACACTGCAATCCGTTTTTTGATAGCTCTTGTTATTGGCGAATTATTCGCGTTTATAGCTAAGTCCCCCTAACCGCGACCCAAAATGTTGATTTTTAAAAAGTGTCCGAAATAGGCAAACTATGGTATCATTAGAAAGGTCTCTTTGTGGGGAGTTGAACACTGCAATCCGTTTTTTGATAGCTCTTGTTATAGGCGAGTTATTCGCGTTTAAAGTTAACCACATCTAACCGCAACTTAAAATGTTGATTTTTAAAAAGTGTCCGAAATAGGCAAACTATGGTATCATTAGAAAGGTCTCTTTGTGGGGAGTTGAACACTGCAATCCGTTTTTTGATAGCTCTTGTTATTGGCGAGTTATTCGCGTTTATAGCTAAGTCCCCCTAACCGCGACCCAAAATGTTGATTTTTAAAAAGTGTCCGAAATAGGCAAACTATGGTATCATTAGAAAGGTCTCTTTGTGGGGAGTTGAACACTGCAATCCGTTTTTTGATAGCTCTTGTTATTGGCGAGTTATTCGCGTTTAAAGCTAACCACATCTAACCTCAACTTAAAATGTTGATTTTTAAAAAGTGTCCGAAATAGGCAAACTATGGTATCATTAGAAAGGTCTCTTTGTGGGGAGTTGAACACTGCAATCCGTTTTTTGATAGCTCTTGTTATAGGCGAGTTATTCGCGTTTTAGCTAAGTCCCCCTAACCGCGACCCAAAATGTTGATTTTTAAAAAGTGTCCGAAATAGGCAAACTATGGTATCATTAGAAAGGTCTCTTTGTGGGGAGTTGAACACTGCAATCCGTTTTTTGATAGCTCTTGTTATAGGCGAGTTATTCGCGTTTAAAGTTAACCACATCTAACCGCGACCCAAATGTTGATTTTTAAAAAGTGTCCGAAATAGGCAAACTATGGTATCATTAGAAAGGTCTCTTTGTGGGGAGTTGAACACTGCAATCCGTTTTTTGATAGCTCTTGTTATAGGCGAGTTATTCGCGTTTAAAGTTAACCACATCTAACCGCAACCCAAAATGTTGATTTTTAAAAAGTGTCCGAAATAGGCAAACTATGGTATCATTAGAAAGGTCTCTTTGTGGGGAGTTGAACACTGCAATCCGTTTTTTGATAGCTCTTGTTATTGGCGAGTTATTCGCGTTTATAGCTAAGTCCCCCTAACCGCGACCCAAAATGTTGATTTTTAAAAAGTGTCCGAAATAGGCAAACTATGGTATCATTAGAAAGGTCTCTTTGTGGGGAGTTGAACACTGCAATCCGTTTTTTGATAGCTCTTGTTATTGGCGAGTTATTCGCGTTTATAGCTAAGTCCCCCTAACCGCGACCCAAAATGTTGATTTTTAAAAAGTGTCCGAAATAGGCAAACTATGGTATCATTAGAAAGGTCTCTTTGTGGGGAGTTGAACACTGCAATCCGTTTTTTGATAGCTCTTGTTATTGGCGAGTTATTCGCGTTTATAGCTAAGTCCCCCTAACCGCGACCCAAAATGTTGATTTTTAAAAAGTGTCCGAAATAGGCAAACTATGGTATCATTAGAAAGGTCTCTTTGTGGGGAGTTGAACACTGCAATCCGTTTTTTGATAGCTCTTGTTATTGGCGAGTTATTCGCGTTTATAGCTAAGTCCCCCTAACCGCGACCCAAAATGTTGATTTTTAAAAAGTGTCCGAAATAGGCAAACTATGGTATCATTAGAAAGGTCTCTTTGTGGGGAGTTGAACACTGCAATCCGTTTTTTGATAGCTCTTGTTATAGGCGAGTTATTCGCGTTTTAGCTAAGTCCCCCTAACCGCGACCCAAAATGTTGATTTTTAAAAAGTGTCCGAAATAGGCAAACTATGGTATCATTAGAAAGGTCTCTTTGTGGGGAGTTGAACACTGCAATCCGTTTTTTGATAGCTCTTGTTATAGGCGAGTTATTCGCGTTTTAGCTAAGTCCCCCTAACCGCGACCCAAAATGTTGATTTTTAAAAAGTGTCCGAAATAGGCAAACTATGGTATCATTAGAAAGGTCTCTTTGTGGGGAGTTGAACACTGCAATCCGTTTTTTGATAGCTCTTGTTATTGGCGAGTTATTCGCGTTTATAGCTAAGTCCCCCTAACCGCGACCCAAAATGTTGATTTTTAAAAAGTGTCCGAAATAGGCAAACTATGGTATCATTAGAAAGGTCTCTTTGTGGGGAGTTGAACACTGCAATCCGTTTTTTGATAGCTCTTGTTATTGGCGAGTTATTCGCGTTTATAGCTAAGTCCCCCTAACCGCGACCCAAAATGTTGATTTTTAAAAAGTGTCCGAAATAGGCAAACTATGGTATCATTAGAAAGGTCTCTTTGTGGGGAGTTGAACACTGCAATCCGTTTTTTGATAGCTCTTGTTATAGGCGAGTTATTCGCGTTTAAAGTTAACCACATCTAACCTCAACTTAAAATGTTGATTTTTAAAAAGTGTCCGAAATAGGCAAACTATGGTATCATTAGAAAGGTCTCTTTGTGGGGAGTTGAACACTGCAATCCGTTTTTTGATAGCTCTTGTTATTGGCGAGTTATTCGCGTTTATAGCTAAGTCCCCCTAACCGCGACCCAAAATGTTGATTTTTAAAAAGTGTCCGAAATAGGCAAACTATGGTATCATTAGAAAGGTCTCTTTGTGGGGAGTTGAACACTGCAATCCGTTTTTTGATAGCTCTTGTTATAGGCGAGTTATTCGCGTTTAAAGCTAACCACATCTAACCTCAACTTAAAATGTTGATTTTTAAAAAGTGTCCGAAATAGGCAAACTATGGTATCATTAGAAAGGTCTCTTTGTGGGGAGTTGAACACTGCAATCCGTTTTTTGATAGCTCTTGTTATAGGCGAGTTATTCGCGTTTTAGCTAAGTCCCCCTAACCGCGACCCAAAATGTTGATTTTTAAAAAGTGTCCGAAATAGGCAAACTATGGTATCATTAGAAAGGTCTCTTTGTGGGGAGTTGAACACTGCAATCCGTTTTTTGATAGCTCTTGTTATTGGCGAGTTATTCGCGTTTATAGCTAAGTCCCCCTAACCGCGACCCAAAATGTTGATTTTTAAAAAGTGTCCGAAATAGGCAAACTATGGTATCATTAGAAAGGTCTCTTTGTGGGGAGTTGAACACTGCAATCCGTTTTTTGATAGCTCTTGTTATTGGCGAGTTATTCGCGTTTATAGCTAAGTCCCCCTAACCGCGACCCAAAATGTTGATTTTTAAAAAGTGTCCGAAATAGGCAAACTATGGTATCATTAGAAAGGTCTCTTTGTGGGGAGTTGAACACTGCAATCCGTTTTTTGATAGCTCTTGTTATTGGCGAGTTATTCGCGTTTATAGCTAAGTCCCCCTAACCGCGACCCAAAATGTTGATTTTTAAAAAGTGTCCGAAATAGGCAAACTATGGTATCATTAGAAAGGTCTCTTTGTGGGGAGTTGAACACTGCAATCCGTTTTTTGATAGCTCTTGTTATTGGCGAGTTATTCGCGTTTAAAGTTAACCACATCTAACCTCAACTTAAAATGTTGATTTTTAAAAAGTGTCCGAAATAGGCAAACTATGGTATCATTAGAAAGGTCTCTTTGTGGGGAGTTGAACACTGCAATCCGTTTTTTGATAGCTCTTGTTATTGGCGAGTTATTGCGTTTATAGCTAAGTCCCCCTAACCGCGACCCAAAATGTTGATTTTTAAAAAGTGTCCGAAATAGGCAAACTATGGTATCATTAGAAAGGTCTCTTTGTGGGGAGTTGAACACTGCAATCCGTTTTTTGATAGCTCTTGTTATAGGCGAGTTATTCGCGTTTTAGCTAAGTCCCCCTAACCGCGACCCAAAATGTTGATTTTTAAAAAGTGTCCGAAATAGGCAAACTATGGTATCATTAGAAAGGTCTCTTTGTGGGGAGTTGAACACTGCAATCCGTTTTTTGATAGCTCTTGTTATTGGCGAGTTATTCGCGTTTATAGCTAAGTCCCCCTAACCGCGACCCAAAATGTTGATTTTTAAAAAGTGTCCGAAATAGGCAAACTATGGTATCATTAGAAAGGTCTCTTTGTGGGGAGTTGAACACTGCAATCCGTTTTTTGATAGCTCTTGTTATTGGCGAGTTATTCGCGTTTATAGCTAAGTCCCCCTAACCGCGACCCAAAATGTTGATTTTTAAAAAGTGTCCGAAATAGGCAAACTATGGTATCATTAGAAAGGTCTCTTTGTGGGGAGTTGAACACTGCAATCCGTTTTTTGATAGCTCTTGTTATTGGCGAGTTATTCGCGTTTATAGCTAAGTCCCCCTAACCGCGACCCAAAATGTTGATTTTTAAAAAGTGTCCGAAATAGGCAAACTATGGTATCATTAGAAAGGTCTCTTTGTGGGGAGTTGAACACTGCAATCCGTTTTTTGATAGCTCTTGTTATTGGCGAGTTATTCGCGTTTAAAGTTAACCACATCTAACCTCAACCCAAAATGTTGATTTTTAAAAAGTGTCCGAAATAGGCAAACTATGGTATCATTAGAAAGGTCTCTTTGTGGGGAGTTGAACACTGCAATCCGTTTTTTGATAGCTCTTGTTATAGGCGAGTTATTCGCGTTTAAAGTAACCCCCTAACCGCGACCCAAAATGTTGATTTTTAAAAAGTGTCCGAAATAGGCAAACTATGGTATCATTAGAAAGGTCTCTTTGTGGGGAGTTGAACACTGCAATCCGTTTTTTGATAGCTCTTGTTATAGGCGAGTTATTCGCGTTTAAAGCTAACCACATCTAACCGCAACCCAAAATGTTGATTTTTAAAAAGTGTCCGAAATAGGCAAACTATGGTATCATTAGAAAGGTCTCTTTGTGGGGAGTTGAACACTGCAATCCGTTTTTTGATAGCTCTTGTTATTGGCGAGTTATTCGCGTTTATAGCTAAGTCCCCCTAACCGCGACCCAAAATGTTGATTTTTAAAAAGTGTCCGAAATAGGCAAACTATGGTATCATTAGAAAGGTCTCTTTGTGGGGAGTTGAACACTGCAATCCGTTTTTTGATAGCTCTTGTTATTGGCGAGTTATTCGCGTTTATAGCTAAGTCCCCCTAACCGCGACCCAAAATGTTGATTTTTAAAAAGTGTCCGAAATAGGCAAACTATGGTATCATTAGAAAGGTCTCTTTGTGGGGAGTTGAACACTGCAATCCGTTTTTTGATAGCTCTTGTTATTGGCGAGTTATTCGCGTTTAAAGTTAACCACATCTAACCTCAACTTAAAATGTTGATTTTTAAAAAGTGTCCGAAATAGGCAAACTATGGTATCATTAGAAAGGTCTCTTTGTGGGGAGTTGAACACTGCAATCCGTTTTTTGATAGCTCTTGTTATAGGCGAGTTATTCGCGTTTTAGCTAAGTCCCCCTAACCGCGACCCAAAATGTTGATTTTTAAAAAGTGTCCGAAATAGGCAAACTATGGTATCATTAGAAAGGTCTCTTTGTGGGGAGTTGAACACTGCAATCCGTTTTTTGATAGCTCTTGTTATAGGCGAGTTATTCCCGTTTTAGCTAAGTCCCCCTAACCGCGACCCAAAATGTTGATTTTTAAAAAGTGTCCGAAATAGGCAAACTATGGTATCATTAGAAAGGTCTCTTTGTGGGGAGTTGAACACTGCAATCCGTTTTTTGATAGCTCTTGTTATTGGCGAGTTATTCGCGTTTAAAGTTAACCACATCTAACCTCAACTTAAAATGTTGATTTTTAAAAAGTGTCCGAAATAGGCAAACTATGGTATCATTAGAAAGGTCTCTTTGTGGGGAGTTGAACACTGCAATCCGTTTTTTGATAGCTCTTGTTATTGGCGAGTTATTCGCGTTTATAGCTAAGTCCCCCTAACCGCGACCCAAAATGTTGATTTTTAAAAAGTGTCCGAAATAGGCAAACTATGGTATCATTAGAAAGGTCTCTTTGTGGGGAGTTGAACACTGCAATCCGTTTTTTGATAGCTCTTGTTATAGGCGAGTTATTCGCGTTCTTAGCTAAGTCCCCCTAACCGCGACCCAAAATGTTGATTTTTAAAAAGTGTCCGAAATAGGCAAACTATGGTATCATTAGAAAGGTCTCTTTGTGGGGAGTTGAACACTGCAATCCGTTTTTTGATAGCTCTTGTTATTGGCGAGTTATTCGCGTTTATAGCTAAGTCCCCCTAACCGCGACCCAAAATGTTGATTTTTAAAAAGTGTCCGAAATAGGCAAACTATGGTATCATTAGAAAGGTCTCTTTGTGGGGAGTTGAACACTGCAATCCGTTTTTTGATAGCTCTTGTTATAGGCGAGTTATTCGCGTTTAAAGTTAACCACATCTAACCTCAACTTAAAATGTTGATTTTTAAAAAGTGTCCGAAATAGGCAAACTATGGTATCATTAGAAAGGTCTCTTTGTGGGGAGTTGAACACTGCAATCCGTTTTTTGATAGCTCTTGTTATTGGCGAGTTATTCGCGTTTATAGCTAAGTCCCCCTAACCGCGACCCAAAATGTTGATTTTTAAAAAGTGTCCGAAATAGGCAAACTATGGTATCATTAGAAAGGTCTCTTTGTGGGGAGTTGAACACTGCAATCCGTTTTTTGATAGCTCTTGTTATAGGCGAGTTATTCGCGTTTAAAGTTAACCACATCTAACCTCAACTTAAAATGTTGATTTTTAAAAAGTGTCCGAAATAGGCAAACTATGGTATCATTAGAAAGGTCTCTTTGTGGGGAGTTGAACACTGCAATCCGTTTTTTGATAGCTCTTGTTATTGGCGAGTTATTCGCGTTTATAGCTAAGTCCCCCTAACCGCGACCCAAAATGTTGATTTTTAAAAAGTGTCCGAAATAGGCAAACTATGGTATCATTAGAAAGGTCTCTTTGTGGGGAGTTGAACACTGCAATCCGTTTTTTGATAGCTCTTGTTATTGGCGAGTTATTCGCGTTTATAGCTAAGTCCCCCTAACCGCGACCCAAAATGTTGATTTTTAAAAAGTGTCCGAAATAGGCAAACTATGGTATCATTAGAAAGGTCTCTTTGTGGGGAGTTGAACACTGCAATCCGTTTTTTGATAGCTCTTGTTATTGGCGAGTTATTCGCGTTTAAAGTTAACCACATCTAACCTCAACTTAAAATGTTGATTTTTAAAAGTGTCCGAAATAGGCAAACTATGGTATCATTAGAAAGGTCTCTTTGTGGGGAGTTGAACACTGCAATCCGTTTTTTGATAGCTCTTGTTATTGGCGAGTTATTCGCGTTTATAGCTAAGTCCCCCTAACCGCGACCCAAAATGTTGATTTTTAAAAAGTGTCCGAAATAGGCAAACTATGGTATCATTAGAAAGGTCTCTTTGTGGGGAGTTGAACACTGCAATCCGTTTTTTGATAGCTCTTGTTATAGGCGAGTTATTCGCGTTTTAGCTAAGTCCCCCTAACCGCGACCCAAAATGTTGATTTTTAAAAAGTGTCCGAAATAGGCAAACTATGGTATCATTAGAAAGGTCTCTTTGTGGGGAGTTGAACACTGCAATCCGTTTTTTGATAGCTCTTGTTATTGGCGAGTTATTCGCGTTTATAGCTAAGTCCCCCTAACCGCGACCCAAAATGTTGATTTTTAAAAAGTGTCCGAAATAGGCAAACTATGGTATCATTAGAAAGGTCTCTTTGTGGGGAGTTGAACACTGCAATCCGTTTTTTGATAGCTCTTGTTATTGGCGAGTTATTCGCGTTTATAGCTAAGTCCCCCTAACCGCGACCCAAAATGTTGATTTTTAAAAAGTGTCCGAAATAGGCAAACTATGGTATCATTAGAAAGGTCTCTTTGTGGGGAGTTGAACACTGCAATCCGTTTTTTGATAGCTCTTGTTATTGGCGAGTTATTCGCGTTTATAGCTAAGTCCCCCTAACCGCGACCCAAAATGTTGATTTTTAAAAAGTGTCCGAAATAGGCAAACTATGGTATCATTAGAAAGGTCTCTTTGTGGGGAGTTGAACACTGCAATCCGTTTTTTGATAGCTCTTGTTATTGGCGAGTTATTCGCGTTTAAAGTTAACCACATCTAACCTCAACTTAAAATGTTGATTTTTAAAAAGTGTCCGAAATAGGCAAACTATGGTATCATTAGAAAGGTCTCTTTGTGGGGAGTTGAACACTGCAATCCGTTTTTTGATAGCTCTTGTTATAGGCGAGTTATTCGCGTTTAAGTTAACCACATCTAACCGCAACTTAAAATGTTGATTTTTAAAAGTGTCCGAAATAGGCAAACTATGGTATCATTAGAAAGGTCTCTTTGTGGGGAGTTGAACACTGCAATCCGTTTTTTGATAGCTCTTGTTATAGGCGAGTTATTCGCGTTTAAAGTTAACCACATCTAACCTCAACTTAAAATGTTGATTTTTAAAAAGTGTCCGAAATAGGCAAACTATGGTATCATTAGAAAGGTCTCTTTGTGGGGAGTTGAACACTGCAATCCGTTTTTTGATAGCTCTTGTTATTGGCGAGTTATTCGCGTTTATAGCTAAGTCCCCCTAACCGCGACCCAAAATGTTGATTTTTAAAAAGTGTCCGAAATAGGCAAACTATGGTATCATTAGAAAGGTCTCTTTGTGGGGAGTTGAACACTGCAATCCGTTTTTTGATAGCTCTTGTTATTGGCGAATTATTCGCGTTTATAGCTAAGTCCCCCTAACCGCGACCCAAAATGTTGATTTTTAAAAAGTGTCCGAAATAGGCAAACTATGGTATCATTAGAAAGGTCTCTTTGTGGGGAGTTGAACACTGCAATCCGTTTTTTGATAGCTCTTGTTATTGGCGAGTTATTCGCGTTTAAAGTTAACCACATCTAACCTCAACTTAAAATGTTGATTTTTAAAAAGTGTCCGAAATAGGCAAACTATGGTATCATTAGAAAGGTCTCTTTGTGGGGAGTTGAACACTGCAATCCGTTTTTTGATAGCTCTTGTTATAGGCGAGTTATTCGCGTTTTAGCTAAGTCCCCCTAACCGCGACCCAAAATGTTGATTTTTAAAAAGTGTCCGAAATAGGCAAACTATGGTATCATTAGAAAGGTCTCTTTGTGGGGAGTTGAACACTGCAATCCGTTTTTTGATAGCTCTTGTTATAGGCGAGTTATTCGCGTTTTAGCTAAGTCCCCCTAACCGCGACCCAAAATGTTGATTTTTAAAAAGTGTCCGAAATAGGCAAACTATGGTATCATTAGAAAGGTCTCTTTGTGGGGAGTTGAACACTGCAATCCGTTTTTTGATAGCTCTTGTTATTGGCGAGTTATTCGCGTTTAAAGTTAACCACATCTAACCTCAACTTAAAATGTTGATTTTTAAAAAGTGTCCGAAATAGGCAAACTATGGTATCATTAGAAAGGTCTCTTTGTGGGGAGTTGAACACTGCAATCCGTTTTTTGATAGCTCTTGTTATTGGCGAGTTATTCGCGTTTATAGCTAAGTCCCCCTAACCGCGACCCAAAATGTTGATTTTTAAAAAGTGTCCGAAATAGGCAAACTATGGTATCATTAGAAAGGTCTCTTTGTGGGGAGTTGAACACTGCAATCCGTTTTTTGATAGCTCTTGTTATAGGCGAGTTATTCCCGTTCTTAGCTAAGTCCCCCTAACCGCGACCCAAAATGTTGATTTTTAAAAAGTGTCCGAAATAGGCAAACTATGGTATCATTAGAAAGGTCTCTTTGTGGGGAGTTGAACACTGCAATCCGTTTTTTGATAGCTCTTGTTATTGGCGAGTTATTCGCGTTTATAGCTAAGTCCCCCTAACCGCGACCCAAAATGTTGATTTTTAAAAAGTGTCCGAAATAGGCAAACTATGGTATCATTAGAAAGGTCTCTTTGTGGGGAGTTGAACACTGCAATCCGTTTTTTGATAGCTCTTGTTATAGGCGAGTTATTCGCGTTTAAAGTTAACCACATCTAACCTCAACTTAAAATGTTGATTTTTAAAAAGTGTCCGAAATAGGCAAACTATGGTATCATTAGAAAGGTCTCTTTGTGGGGAGTTGAACACTGCAATCCGTTTTTTGATAGCTCTTGTTATTGGCGAGTTATTCGCGTTTATAGCTAAGTCCCCCTAACCGCGACCCAAAATGTTGATTTTTAAAAAGTGTCCGAAATAGGCAAACTATGGTATCATTAGAAAGGTCTCTTTGTGGGGAGTTGAACACTGCAATCCGTTTTTTGATAGCTCTTGTTATAGGCGAGTTATTCGCGTTTAAAGTTAACCACATCTAACCTCAACTTAAAATGTTGATTTTTAAAAAGTGTCCGAAATAGGCAAACTATGGTATCATTAGAAAGGTCTCTTTGTGGGGAGTTGAACACTGCAATCCGTTTTTTGATAGCTCTTGTTATAGGCGAGTTATTCGCGTTCTTAGCTAAGTCCCCCTAACCGCGACCCAAAATGTTGATTTTTAAAAAGTGTCCGAAATAGGCAAACTATGGTATCATTAGAAAGGTCTCTTTGTGGGAGTTGAACACTGCAATCCGTTTTTTGATAGCTCTTGTTATTGGCGAGTTATTCGCGTTTATAGCTAAGTCCCCCTAACCGCGACCCAAAATGTTGATTTTTAAAAAGTGTCCGAAATAGGCAAACTATGGTATCATTAGAAAGGTCTCTTTGTGGGGAGTTGAACACTGCAATCCGTTTTTTGATAGCTCTTGTTATTGGCGAGTTATTCGCGTTTATAGCTAAGTCCCCCTAACCGCGACCCAAAATGTTGATTTTTAAAAAGTGTCCGAAATAGGCAAACTATGGTATCATTAGAAAGGTCTCTTTGTGGGGAGTTGAACACTGCAATCCGTTTTTTGATAGCTCTTGTTATAGGCGAGTTATTCGCGTTCTTAGCTAAGTCCCCCTAACCGCGACCCAAAATGTTGATTTTTAAAAAGTGTCCGAAATAGGCAAACTATGGTATCATTAGAAAGGTCTCTTTGTGGGGAGTTGAACACTGCAATCCGTTTTTTGATAGCTCTTGTTATAGGCGAGTTATTCGCGTTTTAGCTAAGTCCCCCTAACCGCGACCCAAAATGTTGATTTTTAAAAAGTGTCCGAAATAGGCAAACTATGGTATCATTAGAAAGGTCTCTTTGTGGGGAGTTGAACACTGCAATCCGTTTTTTGATAGCTCTTGTTATAGGCGAGTTATTCGCGTTTATAGCTAAGTCCCCCTAACCGCGACCCAAAATGTTGATTTTTAAAAAGTGTCCGAAATAGGCAAACTATGGTATCATTAGAAAGGTCTCTTTGTGGGGAGTTGAACACTGCAATCCGTTTTTTGATAGCTCTTGTTTTAGGCGAGTTATTCGCGTTTAAAGTTAACCACATAACCTCACCTTAAATGTTGATTTTTAAAAAGTGTCCGAAATAGGCAAACTATGGTATCATTAGAAAGGTCTCTTTGTGGGGAGTTGAACACTGCAATCCGTTTTTTGATAGCTCTTGTTATTGGCGAGTTATTCGCGTTTAAAGTTAACCACATCTAACCTCAACTTAAAATGTTGATTTTTAAAAAGTGTCCGAAATAGGCAAACTATGGTATCATTAGAAAGGTCTCTTTGTGGGGAGTTGAACACTGCAATCCGTTTTTTGATAGCTCTTGTTATTGGCGAGTTATTCGCGTTTATAGCTAAGTCCCCCTAACCGCGACCCAAAATGTTGATTTTTAAAAAGTGTCCGAAATAGGCAAACTATGGTATCATTAGAAAGGTCTCTTTGTGGGGAGTTGAACACTGCAATCCGTTTTTTGATAGCTCTTGTTATTGGCGAGTTATTCGCGTTTATAGCTAAGTCCCCCTAACCGCGACCCAAAATGTTGATTTTTAAAAAGTGTCCGAAATAGGCAAACTATGGTATCATTAGAAAGGTCTCTTTGTGGGGAGTTGAACACTGCAATCCGTTTTTTGATAGCTCTTGTTATAGGCGAGTTATTCGCGTTCTTAGCTAAGTCCCCCTAACCGCGACCCAAAATGTTGATTTTTAAAAAGTGTCCGAAATAGGCAAACTATGGTATCATTAGAAAGGTCTCTTTGTGGGGAGTTGAACACTGCAATCCGTTTTTTGATAGCTCTTGTTATAGGCGAGTTATTCGCGTTTTAGCTAAGTCCCCCTAACCGCGACCCAAAATGTTGATTTTTAAAAAGTGTCCGAAATAGGCAAACTATGGTATCATTAGAAAGGTCTCTTTGTGGGGAGTTGAACACTGCAATCCGTTTTTTGATAGCTCTTGTTATAGGCGAGTTATTCGCGTTTATAGCTAAGTCCCCCTAACCGCGACCCAAAATGTTGATTTTTAAAAAGTGTCCGAAATAGGCAAACTATGGTATCATTAGAAAGGTCTCTTTGTGGGGAGTTGAACACTGCAATCCGTTTTTTGATAGCTCTTGTTATTGGCGAGTTATTCGCGTTTATAGCTAAGTCCCCCTAACCGCGACCCAAAATGTTGATTTTTAAAAAGTGTCCGAAATAGGCAAACTATGGTATCATTAGAAAGGTCTCTTTGTGGGGAGTTGAACACTGCAATCCGTTTTTTGATAGCTCTTGTTATAGGCGAGTTATTCGCGTTTAAAGTTAAGTCAAGTTTTCCGACGGCTGAGCAACAAGTCAAGTGTCCCCTACCCTGATCGATGCTTATATCCCTCTGACCCCATTTAACCTCTGACCTTTCCCCCATCTCCCATGTAGGTCATTCGTGGCTTCTCCTTCCTGAGTACGGTCATATTTCCCACCCAACCCTACCCTCACATATCTGACTCCAAAACGCTCATGTTTTAATTATACTGTATGGTCTGTTTCTGCATAAGCTTTTGAGCTCAGTTGTAACTTAACCTAGTCTCTAAGAAATCTTGAGAGAGATCAAACCCTTACGCTATTGTTTGTGTTCACAAGAGTAACCGCTTGTGGATTCAGAAGATGTGTGTGTGGAAGTTGAGCCCCTGTGTGGCGCATACTGGCCTCTTGTACGTTCTGTTATGAATTGAAGTTTATTATGCAAGTATGCAACTTAGACCTACTGACATGAGTGTTGTTCCTCCCAGTGTTGTTCATGCTGTTGTGTAAGCGTCATTGTGGGATATCTCCCTCTTGGCTGATATTTAAGTATCTGCGTACTTATTTATAGCCAATGTCGTTGATTTTGCAACATTGTTATGGCAATGTGTTGCCTTATGTTAACGATAAGCTTTCCGATGACTTCTGTAACTTCAGAGGTAGATGCAAGTCAGATACGTTGAACATCCGCTGGACAGAGCCTCGGTTTAACCGTCCAGTTCGATATTGACTATAACAATGTGGCAACCAGGATAAACGGTCGCCAGCTTGTAGCAAGACATGCTTGGAGTCGTAGATTGAGAACACAATGTGTAAACAGAAGTTGTTAACACTGTTGTTAACACTGATGAACCGATGTGTATAACAAAGTTGTCCTGTTGTTGAACTGATGAGTCAATAAATGCCCGACCGTACTCGTGACGGTGAGCTCACTACCCTAACGGTGTGTGTACTTGTCTGTGAAATAGTCGGAAAACGTAGTTCTCTTCGGAGCTTGCGAAGAGAGAACCACATCTAACCTCAACTTAAAATGTTGATTTTTAAAAAGTGTCCGAAATAGGCAAACTATGGTATCATTAGAAAGGTCTCTTTGTGGGGAGTTGAACACTGCAATCCGTTTTTTGATAGCTCTTGTTATAGGCGAGTTATTCGCGTTTATAGCTAAGTCCCCCTAACCGCGACCCAAAATGTTGATTTTTAAAAAGTGTCCGAAATAGGCAAACTATGGTATCATTAGAAAGGTCTCTTTGTGGGGAGTTGAACACTGCAATCCGTTTTTTGATAGCTCTTGTTATTGGCGAGTTATTCGCGTTTATAGCTAAGTCCCCCTAACCGCGACCCAAAATGTTGATTTTTAAAAAGTGTCCGAAATAGGCAAACTATGGTATCATTAGAAAGGTCTCTTTGTGGGGAGTTGAACACTGCAATCCGTTTTTTGATAGCTCTTGTTATTGGCGAGTTATTCCGTTCTTAGCTAAGTCCCCCTAACCGCGACCCAAAATGTTGATTTTTAAAAAGTGTCCGAAATAGGCAAACTATGGTATCATTAGAAAGGTCTCTTTGTGGGGAGTTGAACACTGCAATCCGTTTTTTGATAGCTCTTGTTATAGGCGAGTTATTCGCGTTTTAGCTAAGTCCCCCTAACCGCGACCCAAAATGTTGATTTTTAAAAAGTGTCCGAAATAGGCAAACTATGGTATCATTAGAAAGGTCTCTTTGTGGGGAGTTGAACACTGCAATCCGTTTTTTGATAGCTCTTGTTATAGGCGAGTTATTCCGTTCTAAGCTAAGTCCCCTAACCGCGACCCAAAATGTTGATTTTTAAAAAGTGTCCGAAATAGGCAAACTATGGTATCATTAGAAAGGTCTCTTTGTGGGGAGTTGAACACTGCAATCCGTTTTTTGATAGCTCTTGTTATAGGCGAGTTATTCGCGTTTTAGCTAAGTCCCCCTAACCGCGACCCAAAATGTTGATTTTTAAAAAGTGTCCGAAATAGGCAAACTATGGTATCATTAGAAAGGTCTCTTTGTGGGGAGTTGAACACTGCAATCCGTTTTTTGATAGCTCTTGTTATTGGCGAGTTATTCGCGTTTATAGCTAAGTCCCCCTAACCGCGACCCAAAATGTTGATTTTTAAAAAGTGTCCGAAATAGGCAAACTATGGTATCATTAGAAAGGTCTCTTAGTGGGGAGTTGAACACTGCAATCCGTTTTTTGATAGCTCTTGTTATTGGCGAGTTATTCGCGTTTATAGCTAAGTCCCCCTAACCGCGACCCAAAATGTTGATTTTTAAAAAGTGTCCGAAATAGGCAAACTATGGTATCATTAGAAAGGTCTCTTTGTGGGGAGTTGAACACTGCAATCCGTTTTTTGATAGCTCTTGTTATAGGCGAGTTATTCCCGTTCTTAGCTAAGTCCCCCTAACCGCGACCCAAAATGTTGATTTTTAAAAAGTGTCCGAAATAGGCAAACTATGGTATCATTAGAAAGGTCTCTTTGTGGGGAGTTGAACACTGCAATCCGTTTTTTGATAGCTCTTGTTATTGGCGAGTTATTCGCGTTTAAAGTTAACCACATCTAACCTCAACCCAAAATGTTGATTTTTAAAAAGTGTCCGAAATAGGCAAACTATGGTATCATTAGAAAGGTCTCTTTGTGGGGAGTTGAACACTGCAATCCGTTTTTTGATAGCTCTTGTTATTGGCGAGTTATTCGCGTTTATAGCTAAGTCCCCCTAACCGCGACCCAAAATGTTGATTTTTAAAAAGTGTCCGAAATAGGCAAACTATGGTATCATTAGAAAGGTCTCTTTGTGGGGAGTTGAACACTGCAATCCGTTTTTTGATAGCTCTTGTTATAGGCGAGTTATTCGCGTTTTAGCTAAGTCCCCTAACCGCGACCCAAAATGTTGATTTTTAAAAAGTGTCCGAAATAGGCAAACTATGGTATCATTAGAAAGGTCTCTTTGTGGGGAGTTGAACACTGCAATCCGTTTTTTGATAGCTCTTGTTATTGGCGAGTTATTCGCGTTTATAGCTAAGTCCCCCTAACCGCGACCCAAAATGTTGATTTTTAAAAAGTGTCCGAAATAGGCAAACTATGGTATCATTAGAAAGGTCTCTTTGTGGGGAGTTGAACACTGCAATCCGTTTTTTGATAGCTCTTGTTATAGGCGAGTTATTCGCGTTTAAAGTTAACCACATCTAACCTCAACTTAAAATGTTGATTTTTAAAAAGTGTCCGAAATAGGCAAACTATGGTATCATTAGAAAGGTCTCTTTGTGGGGAGTTGAACACTGCAATCCGTTTTTTGATAGCTCTTGTTATTGGCGAGTTATTCGCGTTTATAGCTAAGTCCCCCTAACCGCGACCCAAAATGTTGATTTTTAAAAAGTGTCCGAAATAGGCAAACTATGGTATCATTAGAAAGGTCTCTTTGTGGGGAGTTGAACACTGCAATCCGTTTTTTGATAGCTCTTGTTGTAGGCGAGTTATTCGCGTTTAAAGTTAACCACATCTAACCTCAACTTAAAATGTTGATTTTTAAAAAGTGTCCGAAATAGGCAAACTATGGTATCATTAGAAAGGTCTCTTTGTGGGGAGTTGAACACTGCAATCCGTTTTTTGATAGCTCTTGTTATTGGCGAGTTATTCGCGTTTATAGCTAAGTCCCCCTAACCGCGACCCAAAATGTTGATTTTTAAAAAGTGTCCGAAATAGGCAAACTATGGTATCATTAGAAAGGTCTCTTTGTGGGGAGTTGAACACTGCAATCCGTTTTTTGATAGCTCTTGTTATTGGCGAGTTATTCGCGTTTATAGCTAAGTCCCCCTAACCGCGACCCAAAATGTTGATTTTTAAAAAGTGTCCGAAATAGGCAAACTATGGTATCATTAGAAAGGTCTCTTTGTGGGGAGTTGAACACTGCAATCCGTTTTTTGATAGCTCTTGTTATTGGCGAGTTATTCGCGTTTAAAGTTAACCACATCTAACCTCAACTTAAAATGTTGATTTTTAAAAGTGTCCGAAATAGGCAAACTATGGTATCATTAGAAAGGTCTCTTTGTGGGGAGTTGAACACTGCAATCCGTTTTTTGATAGCTCTTGTTATTGGCGAGTTATTGCGTTTATAGCTAAGTCCCCCTAACCGCGACCCAAAATGTTGATTTTTAAAAAGTGTCCGAAATAGGCAAACTATGGTATCATTAGAAAGGTCTCTTTGTGGGGAGTTGAACACTGCAATCCGTTTTTTGATAGCTCTTGTTATAGGCGAGTTATTCGCGTTTTAGCTAAGTCCCCCTAACCGCGACCCAAAATGTTGATTTTTAAAAAGTGTCCGAAATAGGCAAACTATGGTATCATTAGAAAGGTCTCTTTGTGGGGAGTTGAACACTGCAATCCGTTTTTTGATAGCTCTTGTTATTGGCGAGTTATTCGCGTTTATAGCTAAGTCCCCCTAACCGCGACCCAAAATGTTGATTTTTAAAAAGTGTCCGAAATAGGCAAACTATGGTATCATTAGAAAGGTCTCTTTGTGGGGAGTTGAACACTGCAATCCGTTTTTTGATAGCTCTTGTTATTGGCGAGTTATTCGCGTTTATAGCTAAGTCCCCCTAACCGCGACCCAAAATGTTGATTTTTAAAAGTGTCCGAAATAGGCAAACTATGGTATCATTAGAAAGGTCTCTTTGTGGGGAGTTGAACACTGCAATCCGTTTTTTGATAGCTCTTGTTATTGGCGAGTTATTCGCGTTTATAGCTAAGTCCCCCTAACCGCGACCCAAAATGTTGATTTTTAAAAAGTGTCCGAAATAGGCAAACTATGGTATCATTAGAAAGGTCTCTTAGTGGGGAGTTGAACACTGCAATCCGTTTTTTGATAGCTCTTGTTATTGGCGAGTTATTCGCGTTTAAAGTTAACCACATCTAACCTCAACCAAAATGTTGATTTTTAAAAAGTGTCCGAAATAGGCAAACTATGGTATCATTAGAAAGGTCTCTTTGTGGGGAGTTGAACACTGCAATCCGTTTTTTGATAGCTCTTGTTATAGGCGAGTTATTCGCGTTTAAAGTTAACCACATCTAACCTCAACCCAAAATGTTGATTTTTAAAAAGTGTCCGAAATAGGCAAACTATGGTATCATTAGAAAGGTCTCTTTGTGGGGAGTTGAACACTGCAATCCGTTTTTTGATAGCTCTTGTTATAGGCGAGTTATTCGCGTTTAAAGTTAACCACATCTAACCTCAACTTAAAATGTTGATTTTTAAAAAGTGTCCGAAATAGGCAAACTATGGTATCATTAGAAAGGTCTCTTTGTGGGGAGTTGAACACTGCAATCCGTTTTTTGATAGCTCTTGTTATTGGCGAGTTATTCGCGTTTATAGCTAAGTCCCCCTAACCGCGACCCAAAATGTTGATTTTTAAAAAGTGTCCGAAATAGGCAAACTATGGTATCATTAGAAAGGTCTCTTTGTGGGGAGTTGAACACTGCAATCCGTTTTTTGATAGCTCTTGTTATTGGCGAGTTATTCGCGTTTATAGCTAAGTCCCCCTAACCGCGACCCAAAATGTTGATTTTTAAAAAGTGTCCGAAATAGGCAAACTATGGTATCATTAGAAAGGTCTCTTTGTGGGGAGTTGAACACTGCAATCCGTTTTTTGATAGCTCTTGTTATTGGCGAGTTATTCGCGTTTAAAGTTAACCACATCTAACCTCAACTTAAAATGTTGATTTTTAAAAAGTGTCCGAAATAGGCAAACTATGGTATCATTAGAAAGGTCTCTTTGTGGGGAGTTGAACACTGCAATCCGTTTTTTGATAGCTCTTGTTATAGGCGAGTTATTCGCGTTTTAGCTAAGTCCCCCTAACCGCGACCCAAAATGTTGATTTTTAAAAAGTGTCCGAAATAGGCAAACTATGGTATCATTAGAAAGGTCTCTTTGTGGGGAGTTGAACACTGCAATCCGTTTTTTGATAGCTCTTGTTATAGGCGAGTTATTCGCGTTTTAGCTAAGTCCCCCTAACCGCGACCCAAAATGTTGATTTTTAAAAAGTGTCCGAAATAGGCAAACTATGGTATCATTAGAAAGGTCTCTTTGTGGGGAGTTGAACACTGCAATCCGTTTTTTGATAGCTCTTGTTATGGCGAGTTATTCGCGTTTAAAGTTAACCACATCTAACCTCAACTTAAAATGTTGATTTTTAAAAAGTGTCCGAAATAGGCAAACTATGGTATCATTAGAAAGGTCTCTTTGTGGGGAGTTGAACACTGCAATCCGTTTTTTGATAGCTCTTGTTATTGGCGAGTTATTCGCGTTTATAGCTAAGTCCCCCTAACCGCGACCCAAAATGTTGATTTTTAAAAAGTGTCCGAAATAGGCAAACTATGGTATCATTAGAAAGGTCTCTTTGTGGGGAGTTGAACACTGCAATCCGTTTTTTGATAGCTCTTGTTATAGGCGAGTTATTCCGTTTTAGCTAAGTCCCCCTAACCGCGACCCAAAATGTTGATTTTTAAAAAGTGTCCGAAATAGGCAAACTATGGTATCATTAGAAAGGTCTCTTTGTGGGGAGTTGAACACTGCAATCCGTTTTTTGATAGCTCTTGTTATTGGCGAGTTATTCGCGTTTATAGCTAAGTCCCCCTAACCGCGACCCAAAATGTTGATTTTTAAAAAGTGTCCGAAATAGGCAAACTATGGTATCATTAGAAAGGTCTCTTTGTGGGGAGTTGAACACTGCAATCCGTTTTTTGATAGCTCTTGTTATAGGCGAGTTATTCGCGTTTAAAGTTAACCACATCTAACCTCAACTTAAAATGTTGATTTTTAAAAAGTGTCCGAAATAGGCAAACTATGGTATCATTAGAAAGGTCTCTTTGTGGGGAGTTGAACACTGCAATCCGTTTTTTGATAGCTCTTGTTATTGGCGAGTTATTCGCGTTTATAGCTAAGTCCCCCTAACCGCGACCCAAAATGTTGATTTTTAAAAAGTGTCCGAAATAGGCAAACTATGGTATCATTAGAAAGGTCTCTTTGTGGGGAGTTGAACACTGCAATCCGTTTTTTGATAGCTCTTGTTATAGGCGAGTTATTCGCGTTTAAAGTTAACCACATCTAACCTCAACTTAAAATGTTGATTTTTAAAAAGTGTCCGAAATAGGCAAACTATGGTATCATTAGAAAGGTCTCTTTGTGGGGAGTTGAACACTGCAATCCGTTTTTTGATAGCTCTTGTTATAGGCGAGTTATTCGCGTTTTAGCTAAGTCCCCCTAACCGCGACCCAAAATGTTGATTTTTAAAAAGTGTCCGAAATAGGCAAACTATGGTATCATTAGAAAGGTCTCTTTGTGGGGAGTTGAACACTGCAATCCGTTTTTTGATAGCTCTTGTTATTGGCGAGTTATTCGCGTTTATAGCTAAGTCCCCCTAACCGCGACCCAAAATGTTGATTTTTAAAAAGTGTCCGAAATAGGCAAACTATGGTATCATTAGAAAGGTCTCTTTGTGGGGAGTTGAACACTGCAATCCGTTTTTTGATAGCTCTTGTTATTGGCGAATTATTCCGTTTATAGCTAAGTCCCCCTAACCGCGACCCAAAATGTTGATTTTTAAAAAGTGTCCGAAATAGGCAAACTATGGTATCATTAGAAAGGTCTCTTTGTGGGGAGTTGAACACTGCAATCCGTTTTTTGATAGCTCTTGTTATAGGCGAGTTATTCGCGTTTTAGCTAAGTCCCCCTAACCGCGACCCAAAATGTTGATTTTTAAAAAGTGTCCGAAATAGGCAAACTATGGTATCATTAGAAAGGTCTCTTTGTGGGGAGTTGAACACTGCAATCCGTTTTTTGATAGCTCTTGTTATAGGCGAGTTATTCGCGTTTTAGCTAAGTCCCCCTAACCGCGACCCAAAATGTTGATTTTTAAAAAGTGTCCGAAATAGGCAAACTATGGTATCATTAGAAAGGTCTCTTTGTGGGGAGTTGAACACTGCAATCCGTTTTTTGATAGCTCTTGTTATAGGCGAATTATTCGCGTTTATAGCTAAGTCCCCCTAACCGCGACCCAAAATGTTGATTTTTAAAAAGTGTCCGAAATAGGCAAACTATGGTATCATTAGAAAGGTCTCTTTGTGGGGAGTTGAACACTGCAATCCGTTTTTTGATAGCTCTTGTTTAGGCGAGTTATTCGCGTTTAAAGTTAACCACATAACCTCAACTTAAAATGTTGATTTTTAAAAAGTGTCCGAAATAGGCAAACTATGGTATCATTAGAAAGGTCTCTTTGTGGGGAGTTGAACACTGCAATCCGTTTTTTGATAGCTCTTGTTATTGGCGAGTTATTCGCGTTTAAAGTTAACCACATCTAACCTCAACTTAAAATGTTGATTTTTAAAAAGTGTCCGAAATAGGCAAACTATGGTATCATTAGAAAGGTCTCTTTGTGGGGAGTTGAACACTGCAATCCGTTTTTTGATAGCTCTTGTTATTGGCGAATTATTCGCGTTTATAGCTAAGTCCCCCTAACCGCGACCCAAAATGTTGATTTTTAAAAAGTGTCCGAAATAGGCAAACTATGGTATCATTAGAAAGGTCTCTTTGTGGGGAGTTGAACACTGCAATCCGTTTTTTGATAGCTCTTGTTATTGGCGAGTTATTCGCGTTTATAGCTAAGTCCCCCTAACCGCGACCCAAAATGTTGATTTTTAAAAAGTGTCCGAAATAGGCAAACTATGGTATCATTAGAAAGGTCTCTTTGTGGGGAGTTGAACACTGCAATCCGTTTTTTGATAGCTCTTGTTATAGGCGAGTTATTCGCGTTTTAGCTAAGTCCCCCTAACCGCGACCCAAAATGTTGATTTTTAAAAAGTGTCCGAAATAGGCAAACTATGGTATCATTAGAAAGGTCTCTTTGTGGGGAGTTGAACACTGCAATCCGTTTTTTGATAGCTCTTGTTATAGGCGAGTTATTCGCGTTTTAGCTAAGTCCCCCTAACCGCGACCCAAAATGTTGATTTTTAAAAAGTGTCCGAAATAGGCAAACTATGGTATCATTAGAAAGGTCTCTTAGTGGGGAGTTGAACACTGCAATCCGTTTTTTGATAGCTCTTGTTATAGGCGAGTTATTCGCGTTTATAGCTAAGTCCCCCTAACCGCGACCCAAAATGTTGATTTTTAAAAAGTGTCCGAAATAGGCAAACTATGGTATCATTAGAAAGGTCTCTTTGTGGGGAGTTGAACACTGCAATCCGTTTTTTGATAGCTCTTGTTATTGGCGAATTATTCGCGTTTATAGCTAAGTCCCCCTAACCGCGACCCAAAATGTTGATTTTTAAAAAGTGTCCGAAATAGGCAAACTATGGTATCATTAGAAAGGTCTCTTTGTGGGGAGTTGAACACTGCAATCCGTTTTTTGATAGCTCTTGTTATAGGCGAGTTATTCGCGTTTAAAGTTAAGTCAAGTTTTCCCGACTGAGCAGAAAACGTGTCCGAATAGGCTGATCGATGCTTAATCCCTCTGTGGGGAGTTAACACTGACCTTTCCCCATCTCCCATGTAGGTCATTCGTGGCTTCTCCTTCCTGAGTACGGTCATATTTCCCACCAACCCTACCCTCACATATCTGATCCAAAACGCTCATGTTGTTAATTATACTGTATGGTCTGTTTCTGCTATAGCTTTTGAGCTCAGTTGTAACTTAACCTAGTCTCTAAGAAATCTTGAGAGAGATCAAACCCTTACGCTATTGTTTGTGCTCACAGAGTAACCGCTTGTGGGATTCAGAAGATGTGTGTGTGGAAGTTGAGCCCCTGTGTGGCGCATACTGGCCTCTTGTACGTTCTGTTATGAATTGAAGTTTATTATGCAAGTATGCAACTTAGACCTACTGACATGATGTTGTTCCTCCCAGTGTTGTTCATGCTGTTGTGTAGCGTCATTGTGGGATATCTCCCTCTTGGCTGATATTTAAGTATCTGCGTACTTATTTATAGCCAATGTCGTTGATTTTGCAACATTGTTATGGCAATGTGTTGCCTTATGTTAACGATAAGCTTTCCGATGACTTACTGTAACTTCAGAGGTAGATGCAAGTCAGGATACGTTGAACATCCGCTGGACAGAGCCTCGGTTTAACCGTCCAGTTCGATATTGACTATAACAATGTGGCACCAGGATAAACGGTCGCCAGCTTGTAGCAAGACATGCTTGGAGTCGTAGATATGAGAACAACAATGTGTAAACAGAAGTTGTTAACACTGTTTGTTAACACTGATGAACCGATGTGTATAACAAAGTTGTCCTGTTGTTGAAACTGATGAGTCAATAAATGCCCGACGTACTCGTGACGGTGAGCTCACTACCCTAACGTTTGTGTTTGTCTGTGAAATTCGGAAAACGTAGTTCTCTTCGGAGCTTGCGAAGAGAGACCACATCTAACCTCAACTTAAAATGTTGATTTTTAAAAAGTGTCCGAAATAGGCAAACTATGGTATCATTAGAAAGGTCTCTTTGTGGGGAGTTGAACACTGCAATCCGTTTTTTGATAGCTCTTGTTATAGGCGAGTTATTCGCGTTTATAGCTAAGTCCCCCTAACCGCGACCCAAAATGTTGATTTTTAAAAAGTGTCCGAAATAGGCAAACTATGGTATCATTAGAAAGGTCTCTTAGTGGGGAGTTGAACACTGCAATCCGTTTTTTGATAGCTCTTGTTATTGGCGATTATTCGCGTTTATAGCTAAGTCCCCCTAACCGCGACCCAAAATGTTGATTTTTAAAAAGTGTCCGAAATAGGCAAACTATGGTATCATTAGAAAGGTCTCTTAGTGGGGAGTTGAACACTGCAATCCGTTTTTTGATAGCTCTTGTTATTGGCGAGTTATTCGCGTTTTAGCTAAGTCCCCCTAACCGCGACCCAAAATGTTGATTTTTAAAAGTGTCCGAAATAGGCAAACTATGGTATCATTAGAAAGGTCTCTTTGTGGGGAGTTGAACACTGCAATCCGTTTTTTGATAGCTCTTGTTATAGGCGAGTTATTCGCGTTCTTAGCTAAGTCCCCCTAACCGCGACCCAAAATGTTGATTTTTAAAAAGTGTCCGAAATAGGCAAACTATGGTATCATTAGAAAGGTCTCTTTGTGGGGAGTTGAACACTGCAATCCGTTTTTTGATAGCTCTTGTTATAGGCGAGTTATTCGCGTTCTAAGCTAAGTCCCCCTAACCGCGACCCAAAATGTTGATTTTTAAAAAGTGTCCGAAATAGGCAAACTATGGTATCATTAGAAAGGTCTCTTAGTGGGGAGTTGAACACTGCAATCCGTTTTTTGATAGCTCTTGTTATAGGCGAGTTATTCGCGTTTTTAGCTAAGTCCCCCTAACCGCGACCCAAAATGTTGATTTTTAAAAAGTGTCCGAAATAGGCAAACTATGGTATCATTAGAAAGGTCTCTTTGTGGGGAGTTGAACACTGCAATCCGTTTTTTGATAGCTCTTGTTATTGGCGAGTTATTCGCGTTTATAGCTAAGTCCCCCTAACCGCGACCCAAAATGTTGATTTTTAAAAAGTGTCCGAAATAGGCAAACTATGGTATCATTAGAAAGGTCTCTTTGTGGGGAGTTGAACACTGCAATCCGTTTTTTGATAGCTCTTGTTATTGGCGAGTTATTCGCGTTTATAGCTAAGTCCCCCTAACCGCGACCCAAAATGTTGATTTTTAAAAAGTGTCCGAAATAGGCAAACTATGGTATCATTAGAAAGGTCTCTTAGTGGGGAGTTGAACACTGCAATCCGTTTTTTGATAGCTCTTGTTATTGGCGAGTTATTCGCGTTTTAGCTAAGTCCCCCTAACCGCGACCCAAAATGTTGATTTTTAAAAGTGTCCGAAATAGGCAAACTATGGTATCATTAGAAAGGTCTCTTTGTGGGGAGTTGAACACTGCAATCCGTTTTTTGATAGCTCTTGTTATAGGCGAGTTATTCGCGTTTTAGCTAAGTCCCCCTAACCGCGACCCAAAATGTTGATTTTTAAAAAGTGTCCGAAATAGGCAAACTATGGTATCATTAGAAAGGTCTCTTTGTGGGGAGTTGAACACTGCAATCCGTTTTTTGATAGCTCTTGTTATAGGCGAGTTATTCGCGTTTAAGCTAAGTCCCCCTAACCGCGACCCAAAATGTTGATTTTTAAAAAGTGTCCGAAATAGGCAAACTATGGTATCATTAGAAAGGTCTCTTTGTGGGGAGTTGAACACTGCAATCCGTTTTTTGATAGCTCTTGTTATTGGCGAGTTATTCGCGTTTAAGTTAACCACATCTAACCTCACTTAAAATGTTGATTTTTAAAAAGTGTCCGAAATAGGCAAACTATGGTATCATTAGAAAGGTCTCTTTGTGGGGAGTTGAACACTGCAATCCGTTTTTTGATAGCTCTTGTTATAGGCGAGTTATTCGCGTTTTTAGCTAAGTCCCCCTAACCGCGACCCAAAATGTTGATTTTTAAAAAGTGTCCGAAATAGGCAAACTATGGTATCATTAGAAAGGTCTCTTTGTGGGGAGTTGAACACTGCAATCCGTTTTTTGATAGCTCTTGTTATTGGCGAGTTATTCGCGTTTATAGCTAAGTCCCCCTAACCGCGACCCAAAATGTTGATTTTTAAAAAGTGTCCGAAATAGGCAAACTATGGTATCATTAGAAAGGTCTCTTTGTGGGGAGTTGAACACTGCAATCCGTTTTTTGATAGCTCTTGTTATTGGCGAGTTATTCGCGTTTAAAGTTAACCACATCTAACCGCACTTAAAATGTTGATTTTTAAAAAGTGTCCGAAATAGGCAAACTATGGTATCATTAGAAAGGTCTCTTTGTGGGGAGTTGAACACTGCAATCCGTTTTTTGATAGCTCTTGTTATAGGCGAGTTATTCGCGTTTAAAGTTAACCACATCTAACCTCAACTTAAAATGTTGATTTTTAAAAGTGTCCGAAATAGGCAAACTATGGTATCATTAGAAAGGTCTCTTTGTGGGGAGTTGAACACTGCAATCCGTTTTTTGATAGCTCTTGTTATAGGCGAGTTATTCGCGTTTTAGCTAAGTCCCCCTAACCGCGACCCAAAATGTTGATTTTTAAAAAGTGTCCGAAATAGGCAAACTATGGTATCATTAGAAAGGTCTCTTTGTGGGGAGTTGAACACTGCAATCCGTTTTTTGATAGCTCTTGTTATAGGCGAGTTATTCGCGTTTAAAGCTAACCACATCTAACCGCAACCCAAAATGTTGATTTTTAAAAAGTGTCCGAAATAGGCAAACTATGGTATCATTAGAAAGGTCTCTTTGTGGGGAGTTGAACACTGCAATCCGTTTTTTGATAGCTCTTGTTATTGGCGAGTTATTCGCGTTTAAAGTTAACCACATCTAACCTCAACTTAAAATGTTGATTTTTAAAAAGTGTCCGAAATAGGCAAACTATGGTATCATTAGAAAGGTCTCTTTGTGGGGAGTTGAACACTGCAATCCGTTTTTTGATAGCTCTTGTTATAGGCGAGTTATTCGCGTTTTAGCTAAGTCCCCCTAACCGCGACCCAAAATGTTGATTTTTAAAAAGTGTCCGAAATAGGCAAACTATGGTATCATTAGAAAGGTCTCTTTGTGGGGAGTTGAACACTGCAATCCGTTTTTTGATAGCTCTTGTTATTGGCGAGTTATTCGCGTTTATAGCTAAGTCCCCCTAACCGCGACCCAAAATGTTGATTTTTAAAAAGTGTCCGAAATAGGCAAACTATGGTATCATTAGAAAGGTCTCTTAGTGGGGAGTTGAACACTGCAATCCGTTTTTTGATAGCTCTTGTTATAGGCGAGTTATTCGCGTTTAAAGTTAACCACATCTAACCTCAACTTAAAATGTTGATTTTTAAAAAGTGTCCGAAATAGGCAAACTATGGTATCATTAGAAAGGTCTCTTTGTGGGGAGTTGAACACTGCAATCCGTTTTTTGATAGCTCTTGTTATAGGCGAGTTATTCCGTTTAAGCTAAGTCCCCCTAACCGCGACCCAAAATGTTGATTTTTAAAAAGTGTCCGAAATAGGCAAACTATGGTATCATTAGAAAGGTCTCTTTGTGGGGAGTTGAACACTGCAATCCGTTTTTTGATAGCTCTTGTTATTGGCGAGTTATTCGCGTTTATAGCTAAGTCCCCCTAACCGCGACCCAAAATGTTGATTTTTAAAAAGTGTCCGAAATAGGCAAACTATGGTATCATTAGAAAGGTCTCTTTGTGGGGAGTTGAACACTGCAATCCGTTTTTTGATAGCTCTTGTTATTGGCGAGTTATTCGCGTTTTAGCTAAGTCCCCCTAACCGCGACCCAAAATGTTGATTTTTAAAAAGTGTCCGAAATAGGCAAACTATGGTATCATTAGAAAGGTCTCTTTGTGGGGAGTTGAACACTGCAATCCGTTTTTTGATAGCTCTTGTTATAGGCGAGTTATTCGCGTTTTAGCTAAGTCCCCCTAACCGCGACCCAAAATGTTGATTTTTAAAAAGTGTCCGAAATAGGCAAACTATGGTATCATTAGAAAGGTCTCTTTGTGGGGAGTTGAACACTGCAATCCGTTTTTTGATAGCTCTTGTTATTGGCGAGTTATTCGCGTTTAAAGTTAACCACATCTAACCTCAACTTAAAATGTTGATTTTTAAAAAGTGTCCGAAATAGGCAAACTATGGTATCATTAGAAAGGTCTCTTTGTGGGGAGTTGAACACTGCAATCCGTTTTTTGATAGCTCTTGTTATTGGCGAGTTATTCGCGTTTAAAGTTAACCACATCTAACCTCAACCCAAAATGTTGATTTTTAAAAAGTGTCCGAAATAGGCAAACTATGGTATCATTAGAAAGGTCTCTTTGTGGGGAGTTGAACACTGCAATCCGTTTTTTGATAGCTCTTGTTATAGGCGAGTTATTCCGTTTTAGCTAAGTCCCCCTAACCGCGACCCAAAATGTTGATTTTTAAAAAGTGTCCGAAATAGGCAAACTATGGTATCATTAGAAAGGTCTCTTTGTGGGGAGTTGAACACTGCAATCCGTTTTTTGATAGCTCTTGTTATAGGCGAGTTATTCGCGTTTAAGTTAACCACATCTAACCTCAACTTAAAATGTTGATTTTTAAAAGTGTCCGAAATAGGCAAACTATGGTATCATTAGAAAGGTCTCTTTGTGGGGAGTTGAACACTGCAATCCGTTTTTTGATAGCTCTTGTTATTGGCGAGTTATTCGCGTTTAAAGCTAACCCCCTAACCGCGACCCAAAATGTTGATTTTTAAAAAGTGTCCGAAATAGGCAAACTATGGTATCATTAGAAAGGTCTCTTTGTGGGGAGTTGAACACTGCAATCCGTTTTTTGATAGCTCTTGTTATTGGCGAGTTATTCGCGTTTAAAGTTAACCACATCTAACCTCAACTTAAAATGTTGATTTTTAAAAGTGTCCGAAATAGGCAAACTATGGTATCATTAGAAAGGTCTCTTTGTGGGGAGTTGAACACTGCAATCCGTTTTTTGATAGCTCTTGTTATAGGCGAGTTATTCCGTTCTTAGCTAAGTCCCCCTAACCGCGACCCAAAATGTTGATTTTTAAAAAGTGTCCGAAATAGGCAAACTATGGTATCATTAGAAAGGTCTCTTTGTGGGGAGTTGAACACTGCAATCCGTTTTTTGATAGCTCTTGTTATAGGCGAGTTATTCGCGTTTAAAGTTAACCACATCTAACCTCAACTTAAAATGTTGATTTTTAAAAAGTGTCCGAAATAGGCAAACTATGGTATCATTAGAAAGGTCTCTTTGTGGGGAGTTGAACACTGCAATCCGTTTTTTGATAGCTCTTGTTATTGGCGAGTTATTCGCGTTTTAGCTAAGTCCCCCTAACCGCGACCCAAAATGTTGATTTTTAAAAAGTGTCCGAAATAGGCAAACTATGGTATCATTAGAAAGGTCTCTTTGTGGGGAGTTGAACACTGCAATCCGTTTTTTGATAGCTCTTGTTATTGGCGAGTTATTCGCGTTCTTAGCTAAGTCAAAATGTTGATTTTTAAAAAGTGTCCGAAATAGGGAAACTATGGTATCATTAGAAAGGTCTCTTTGTGGGAGTGGAACACTGCCAAAATGTTGATTTTTAAAAAGTGTCCGAAATAGGCAAACTATGGTATCATTAGAAAGGTCTCTTTGTGGGGAGTTGAACACTGCAATCCGTTTTTTGATAGCTCTTGTTATTGGCGAGTTATTCGCGTTTTAGCTAAGTCCCCCTAACCGCGACCCAAAATGTTGATTTTTAAAAAGTGTCCGAAATAGGCAAACTATGGTATCATTAGAAAGGTCTCTTTGTGGGGAGTTGAACACTGCAATCCGTTTTTTGATAGCTCTTGTTATAGGCGAGTTATTCGCGTTTTAGCTAAGTCCCCCTAACCGCGACCCAAAATGTTGATTTTTAAAAAGTGTCCGAAATAGGCAAACTATGGTATCATTAGAAAGGTCTCTTTGTGGGGAGTTGAACACTGCAATCCGTTTTTTGATAGCTCTTGTTATTGGCGAGTTATTCGCGTTTATAGCTAAGTCCCCCTAACCGCGACCCAAAATGTTGATTTTTAAAAAGTGTCCGAAATAGGCAAACTATGGTATCATTAGAAAGGTCTCTTTGTGGGGAGTTGAACACTGCAATCCGTTTTTTGATAGCTCTTGTTATTGGCGAATTATTCGCGTTTATAGCTAAGTCCCCCTAACCGCGACCCAAAATGTTGATTTTTAAAAGTGTCCGAAATAGGCAAACTATGGTATCATTAGAAAGGTCTCTTTGTGGGGAGTTGAACACTGCAATCCGTTTTTTGATAGCTCTTGTTATTGGCGAGTTATTCGCGTTTATAGCTAAGTCCCCCTAACCGCGACCCAAAATGTTGATTTTTAAAAAGTGTCCGAAATAGGCAAACTATGGTATCATTAGAAAGGTCTCTTTGTGGGGAGTTGAACACTGCAATCCGTTTTTTGATAGCTCTTGTTATTGGCGAGTTATTCGCGTTTTAGCTAAGTCCCCCTAACCGCGACCCAAAATGTTGATTTTTAAAAAGTGTCCGAAATAGGCAAACTATGGTATCATTAGAAAGGTCTCTTTGTGGGGAGTTGAACACTGCAATCCGTTTTTTGATAGCTCTTGTTATTGGCGAGTTATTCGCGTTTATAGCTAAGTCCCCCTAACCGCGACCCAAAATGTTGATTTTTAAAAAGTGTCCGAAATAGGCAAACTATGGTATCATTAGAAAGGTCTCTTTGTGGGGAGTTGAACACTGCAATCCGTTTTTTGATAGCTCTTGTTATTGGCGAGTTATTCGCGTTTAAAGTTAACCACATCTAACCTCAACTTAAAATGTTGATTTTTAAAAAGTGTCCGAAATAGGCAAACTATGGTATCATTAGAAAGGTCTCTTTGTGGGGAGTTGAACACTGCAATCCGTTTTTTGATAGCTCTTGTTATAGGCGAGTTATTCCCGTTTTAGCTAAGTCCCCCTAACCGCGACCCAAAATGTTGATTTTTAAAAAGTGTCCGAAATAGGCAAACTATGGTATCATTAGAAAGGTCTCTTTGTGGGGAGTTGAACACTGCAATCCGTTTTTTGATAGCTCTTGTTATTGGCGAATTATTCGCGTTTATAGCTAAGTCCCCCTAACCGCGACCCAAAATGTTGATTTTTAAAAAGTGTCCGAAATAGGCAAACTATGGTATCATTAGAAAGGTCTCTTTGTGGGGAGTTGAACACTGCAATCCGTTTTTTGATAGCTCTTGTTTTAGGCGAGTTATTCGCGTTTAAAGTTAACCACATCTAACCTCAACTTAAAATGTTGATTTTTAAAAAGTGTCCGAAATAGGCAAACTATGGTATCATTAGAAAGGTCTCTTTGTGGGGAGTTGAACACTGCAATCCGTTTTTTGATAGCTCTTGTTATTGGCGATTATTCGCGTTTATAGCTAAGTCCCCCTAACCGCGACCCAAAATGTTGATTTTTAAAAAGTGTCCGAAATAGGCAAACTATGGTATCATTAGAAAGGTCTCTTTGTGGGGAGTTGAACACTGCAATCCGTTTTTTGATAGCTCTTGTTATAGGCGAGTTATTCGCGTTTAAAGTTAACCACATCTAACCTCAACTTAAAATGTTGATTTTTAAAAAGTGTCCGAAATAGGCAAACTATGGTATCATTAGAAAGGTCTCTTTGTGGGGAGTTGAACACTGCAATCCGTTTTTTGATAGCTCTTGTTATTGGCGAGTTATTCGCGTTTAAAGTTAACCACATCTAACCTCAACTTAAAATGTTGATTTTTAAAAAGTGTCCGAAATAGGCAAACTATGGTATCATTAGAAAGGTCTCTTTGTGGGGAGTTGAACACTGCAATCCGTTTTTTGATAGCTCTTGTTATTGGCGAGTTATTCGCGTTTATAGCTAAGTCCCCCTAACCGCGACCCAAAATGTTGATTTTTAAAAAGTGTCCGAAATAGGCAAACTATGGTATCATTAGAAAGGTCTCTTTGTGGGGAGTTGAACACTGCAATCCGTTTTTTGATAGCTCTTGTTATAGGCGAGTTATTCGCGTTTTAGCTAAGTCCCCCTAACCGCGACCCAAAATGTTGATTTTTAAAAAGTGTCCGAAATAGGCAAACTATGGTATCATTAGAAAGGTCTCTTTGTGGGGAGTTGAACACTGCAATCCGTTTTTTGATAGCTCTTGTTATTGGCGAGTTATTCGCGTTTATAGCTAAGTCCCCCTAACCGCGACCCAAAATGTTGATTTTTAAAAAGTGTCCGAAATAGGCAAACTATGGTATCATTAGAAAGGTCTCTTTGTGGGGAGTTGAACACTGCAATCCGTTTTTTGATAGCTCTTGTTATTGGCGAGTTATTCGCGTTTAAAGTTAACCACATCTAACCTCAACCCAAAATGTTGATTTTTAAAAAGTGTCCGAAATAGGCAAACTATGGTATCATTAGAAAGGTCTCTTTGTGGGGAGTTGAACACTGCAATCCGTTTTTTGATAGCTCTTGTTATAGGCGAGTTATTCGCGTTTTAGCTAAGTCCCCCTAACCGCGACCCAAAATGTTGATTTTTAAAAAGTGTCCGAAATAGGCAAACTATGGTATCATTAGAAAGGTCTCTTTGTGGGGAGTTGAACACTGCAATCCGTTTTTTGATAGCTCTTGTTATAGGCGAGTTATTCGCGTTTAAAGTTAACCACATCTAACCTCAACTTAAAATGTTGATTTTTAAAAAGTGTCCGAAATAGGCAAACTATGGTATCATTAGAAAGGTCTCTTTGTGGGGAGTTGAACACTGCAATCCGTTTTTTGATAGCTCTTGTTATTGGCGAATTATTCGCGTTTATAGCTAAGTCCCCCTAACCGCGACCCAAAATGTTGATTTTTAAAAAGTGTCCGAAATAGGCAAACTATGGTATCATTAGAAAGGTCTCTTTGTGGGGAGTTGAACACTGCAATCCGTTTTTTGATAGCTCTTGTTATTGGCGAGTTATTCGCGTTTTAGCTAAGTCCCCCTAACCGCGACCCAAAATGTTGATTTTTAAAAAGTGTCCGAAATAGGCAAACTATGGTATCATTAGAAAGGTCTCTTTGTGGGGAGTTGAACACTGCAATCCGTTTTTTGATAGCTCTTGTTATAGGCGAGTTATTCGCGTTTAAAGTTAACCACATCTAACCTCAACTTAAAATGTTGATTTTTAAAAAGTGTCCGAAATAGGCAAACTATGGTATCATTAGAAAGGTCTCTTTGTGGGGAGTTGAACACTGCAATCCGTTTTTTGATAGCTCTTGTTATAGGCGAGTTATTCGCGTTCTAGCTAAGTCCCCCTAACCGCGACCCAAAATGTTGATTTTTAAAAAGTGTCCGAAATAGGCAAACTATGGTATCATTAGAAAGGTCTCTTTGTGGGGAGTTGAACACTGCAATCCGTTTTTTGATAGCTCTTGTTATTGGCGAGTTATTCGCGTTTATAGCTAAGTCCCCCTAACCGCGACCCAAAATGTTGATTTTTAAAAAGTGTCCGAAATAGGCAAACTATGGTATCATTAGAAAGGTCTCTTTGTGGGGAGTTGAACACTGCAATCCGTTTTTTGATAGCTCTTGTTATTGGCGAGTTATTCGCGTTTAAAGTTAACCACATCTAACCGCAACCAAAATGTTGATTTTTAAAAAGTGTCCGAAATAGGCAAACTATGGTATCATTAGAAAGGTCTCTTTGTGGGGAGTTGAACACTGCAATCCGTTTTTTGATAGCTCTTGTTATAGGCGAGTTATTCCCGTTTTAGCTAAGTCCCCCTAACCGCGACCCAAAATGTTGATTTTTAAAAAGTGTCCGAAATAGGCAAACTATGGTATCATTAGAAAGGTCTCTTTGTGGGGAGTTGAACACTGCAATCCGTTTTTTGATAGCTCTTGTTATTGGCGAGTTATTCGCGTTTATAGCTAAGTCCCCCTAACCGCGACCCAAAATGTTGATTTTTAAAAAGTGTCCGAAATAGGCAAACTATGGTATCATTAGAAAGGTCTCTTTGTGGGGAGTTGAACACTGCAATCCGTTTTTTGATAGCTCTTGTTATAGGCGAGTTATTCGCGTTTAAAGTTAACCACATCTAACCTCAACTTAAAATGTTGATTTTTAAAAAGTGTCCGAAATAGGCAAACTATGGTATCATTAGAAAGGTCTCTTTGTGGGGAGTTGAACACTGCAATCCGTTTTTTGATAGCTCTTGTTATTGGCGAGTTATTCGCGTTTATAGCTAAGTCCCCCTAACCGCGACCCAAAATGTTGATTTTTAAAAAGTGTCCGAAATAGGCAAACTATGGTATCATTAGAAAGGTCTCTTTGTGGGGAGTTGAACACTGCAATCCGTTTTTTGATAGCTCTTGTTATAGGCGAGTTATTCGCGTTTAAAGTTAACCACATCTAACCGCAACCCAAAATGTTGATTTTTAAAAAGTGTCCGAAATAGGCAAACTATGGTATCATTAGAAAGGTCTCTTTGTGGGGAGTTGAACACTGCAATCCGTTTTTTGATAGCTCTTGTTATTGGCGAGTTATTCGCGTTTAAGTTAACCACATCTAACCGCAACCCAAAATGTTGATTTTTAAAAAGTGTCCGAAATAGGCAAACTATGGTATCATTAGAAAGGTCTCTTTGTGGGGAGTTGAACACTGCAATCCGTTTTTTGATAGCTCTTGTTATTGGCGAGTTATTCGCGTTTATAGCTAAGTCCCCCTAACCGCGACCCAAAATGTTGATTTTTAAAAAGTGTCCGAAATAGGCAAACTATGGTATCATTAGAAAGGTCTCTTTGTGGGGAGTTGAACACTGCAATCCGTTTTTTGATAGCTCTTGTTATAGGCGAGTTATTCGCGTTTTAGCTAAGTCCCCCTAACCGCGACCCAAAATGTTGATTTTTAAAAAGTGTCCGAAATAGGCAAACTATGGTATCATTAGAAAGGTCTCTTTGTGGGGAGTTGAACACTGCAATCCGTTTTTTGATAGCTCTTGTTATTGGCGAGTTATTCGCGTTTATAGCTAAGTCCCCCTAACCGCGACCCAAAATGTTGATTTTTAAAAAGTGTCCGAAATAGGCAAACTATGGTATCATTAGAAAGGTCTCTTTGTGGGGAGTTGAACACTGCAATCCGTTTTTTGATAGCTCTTGTTATTGGCGAGTTATTCGCGTTTAAAGTTAACCACATCTAACCTCAACTTAAAATGTTGATTTTTAAAAAGTGTCCGAAATAGGCAAACTATGGTATCATTAGAAAGGTCTCTTTGTGGGGAGTTGAACACTGCAATCCGTTTTTTGATAGCTCTTGTTATAGGCGAGTTATTCGCGTTTTAGCTAAGTCCCCCTAACCGCGACCCAAAATGTTGATTTTTAAAAGTGTCCGAAATAGGCAAACTATGGTATCATTAGAAAGGTCTCTTTGTGGGGAGTTGAACACTGCAATCCGTTTTTTGATAGCTCTTGTTATAGGCGAGTTATTCGCGTTTAAAGTTAACCACATCTAACCTCAACTTAAAATGTTGATTTTTAAAAAGTGTCCGAAATAGGCAAACTATGGTATCATTAGAAAGGTCTCTTTGTGGGGAGTTGAACACTGCAATCCGTTTTTTGATAGCTCTTGTTATTGGCGAGTTATTCGCGTTTATAGCTAAGTCCCCCTAACCGCGACCCAAAATGTTGATTTTTAAAAAGTGTCCGAAATAGGCAAACTATGGTATCATTAGAAAGGTCTCTTTGTGGGGAGTTGAACACTGCAATCCGTTTTTTGATAGCTCTTGTTATAGGCGAGTTATTCGCGTTTTAGCTAAGTCCCCCTAACCGCGACCCAAAATGTTGATTTTTAAAAAGTGTCCGAAATAGGCAAACTATGGTATCATTAGAAAGGTCTCTTTGTGGGGAGTTGAACACTGCAATCCGTTTTTTGATAGCTCTTGTTATTGGCGAGTTATTCGCGTTTATAGCTAAGTCCCCCTAACCGCGACCCAAAATGTTGATTTTTAAAAAGTGTCCGAAATAGGCAAACTATGGTATCATTAGAAAGGTCTCTTTGTGGGGAGTTGAACACTGCAATCCGTTTTTTGATAGCTCTTGTTATTGGCGAGTTATTCGCGTTTAAAGTTAACCACATCTAACCTCAACTAAAATGTTGATTTTTAAAAAGTGTCCGAAATAGGCAAACTATGGTATCATTAGAAAGGTCTCTTTGTGGGGAGTTGAACACTGCAATCCGTTTTTTGATAGCTCTTGTTATAGGCGAGTTATTCGCGTTTTAGCTAAGTCCCCCTAACCGCGACCCAAAATGTTGATTTTTAAAAAGTGTCCGAAATAGGCAAACTATGGTATCATTAGAAAGGTCTCTTTGTGGGGAGTTGAACACTGCAATCCGTTTTTTGATAGCTCTTGTTATTGGCGAGTTATTCGCGTTTATAGCTAAGTCCCCCTAACCGCGACCCAAAATGTTGATTTTTAAAAAGTGTCCGAAATAGGCAAACTATGGTATCATTAGAAAGGTCTCTTTGTGGGGAGTTGAACACTGCAATCCGTTTTTTGATAGCTCTTGTTTTAGGCGAGTTATTCGCGTTTAAAGTTAACCACATCTAACCTCAACTTAAAATGTTGATTTTTAAAAAGTGTCCGAAATAGGCAAACTATGGTATCATTAGAAAGGTCTCTTTGTGGGGAGTTGAACACTGCAATCCGTTTTTTGATAGCTCTTGTTATTGGCGAGTTATTCGCGTTTATAGCTAAGTCCCCCTAACCGCGACCCAAAATGTTGATTTTTAAAAAGTGTCCGAAATAGGCAAACTATGGTATCATTAGAAAGGTCTCTTTGTGGGGAGTTGAACACTGCAATCCGTTTTTTGATAGCTCTTGTTATAGGCGAGTTATTCGCGTTTAAAGTTAACCACATCTAACCGCCCAAAAATGTTGATTTTTAAAAAGTGTCCGAAATAGGCAAACTATGGTATCATTAGAAAGGTCTCTTTGTGGGGAGTTGAACACTGCAATCCGTTTTTTGATAGCTCTTGTTATTGGCGAGTTATTCGCGTTTAAGTTAACCACATCTAACCGCGACCCAAAATGTTGATTTTTAAAAAGTGTCCGAAATAGGCAAACTATGGTATCATTAGAAAGGTCTCTTTGTGGGGAGTTGAACACTGCAATCCGTTTTTTGATAGCTCTTGTTATAGGCGAGTTATTCGCGTTTAAAGCTAACCACCTAACCGCGACCCAAAATGTTGATTTTTAAAAAGTGTCCGAAATAGGCAAACTATGGTATCATTAGAAAGGTCTCTTTGTGGGGAGTTGAACACTGCAATCCGTTTTTTGATAGCTCTTGTTATAGGCGAGTTATTCGCGTTTAAAGTAACCACCTAACCGCGACCCAAAATGTTGATTTTTAAAAAGTGTCCGAAATAGGCAAACTATGGTATCATTAGAAAGGTCTCTTTGTGGGGAGTTGAACACTGCAATCCGTTTTTTGATAGCTCTTGTTATAGGCGAGTTATTCGCGTTTAAAGTTAACCACATCTAACCGCAACCCAAAATGTTGATTTTTAAAAAGTGTCCGAAATAGGCAAACTATGGTATCATTAGAAAGGTCTCTTTGTGGGGAGTTGAACACTGCAATCCGTTTTTTGATAGCTCTTGTTATAGGCGAGTTATTCGCGTTTTAGCTAAGTCCCCCTAACCGCGACCCAAAATGTTGATTTTTAAAAAGTGTCCGAAATAGGCAAACTATGGTATCATTAGAAAGGTCTCTTTGTGGGGAGTTGAACACTGCAATCCGTTTTTTGATAGCTCTTGTTATTGGCGAGTTATTCGCGTTTATAGCTAAGTCCCCCTAACCGCGACCCAAAATGTTGATTTTTAAAAAGTGTCCGAAATAGGCAAACTATGGTATCATTAGAAAGGTCTCTTTGTGGGGAGTTGAACACTGCAATCCGTTTTTTGATAGCTCTTGTTATTGGCGAGTTATTCGCGTTTAAAGTTAACCACATCTAACCGCAACCCAAAATGTTGATTTTTAAAAAGTGTCCGAAATAGGCAAACTATGGTATCATTAGAAAGGTCTCTTTGTGGGGAGTTGAACACTGCAATCCGTTTTTTGATAGCTCTTGTTATAGGCGAGTTATTCGCGTTTTAGCTAAGTCCCCCTAACCGCGACCCAAAATGTTGATTTTTAAAAAGTGTCCGAAATAGGCAAACTATGGTATCATTAGAAAGGTCTCTTTGTGGGGAGTTGAACACTGCAATCCGTTTTTTGATAGCTCTTGTTATTGGCGAGTTATTCGCGTTTATAGCTAAGTCCCCCTAACCGCGACCCAAAATGTTGATTTTTAAAAAGTGTCCGAAATAGGCAAACTATGGTATCATTAGAAAGGTCTCTTTGTGGGGAGTTGAACACTGCAATCCGTTTTTTGATAGCTCTTGTTTTAGGCGAGTTATTCGCGTTTAAAGTTAACCACATCTAACCTCAACTTAAAATGTTGATTTTTAAAAAGTGTCCGAAATAGGCAAACTATGGTATCATTAGAAAGGTCTCTTTGTGGGGAGTTGAACACTGCAATCCGTTTTTTGATAGCTCTTGTTATTGGCGAGTTATTCGCGTTTATAGCTAAGTCCCCCTAACCGCGACCCAAAATGTTGATTTTTAAAAAGTGTCCGAAATAGGCAAACTATGGTATCATTAGAAAGGTCTCTTTGTGGGGAGTTGAACACTGCAATCCGTTTTTTGATAGCTCTTGTTATAGGCGAGTTATTCGCGTTTAAAGTTAACCACATCTAACCGCAACTTAAAATGTTGATTTTTAAAAGTGTCCGAAATAGGCAAACTATGGTATCATTAGAAAGGTCTCTTTGTGGGGAGTTGAACACTGCAATCCGTTTTTTGATAGCTCTTGTTATTGGCGAGTTATTCGCGTTTAAAGTTAACCACATCTAACCGCACCCAAAATGTTGATTTTTAAAAGTGTCCGAAATAGGCAAACTATGGTATCATTAGAAAGGTCTCTTTGTGGGGAGTTGAACACTGCAATCCGTTTTTTGATAGCTCTTGTTATTGGCGAGTTATTCGCGTTTATAGCTAAGTCCCCCTAACCGCGACCCAAAATGTTGATTTTTAAAAAGTGTCCGAAATAGGCAAACTATGGTATCATTAGAAAGGTCTCTTTGTGGGGAGTTGAACACTGCAATCCGTTTTTTGATAGCTCTTGTTATTGGCGAGTTATTCGCGTTTTAGCTAAGTCCCCCTAACCGCGACCCAAAATGTTGATTTTTAAAAAGTGTCCGAAATAGGCAAACTATGGTATCATTAGAAAGGTCTCTTTGTGGGGAGTTGAACACTGCAATCCGTTTTTTGATAGCTCTTGTTATTGGCGAGTTATTCGCGTTTATAGCTAAGTCCCCCTAACCGCGACCCAAAATGTTGATTTTTAAAAAGTGTCCGAAATAGGCAAACTATGGTATCATTAGAAAGGTCTCTTTGTGGGGAGTTGAACACTGCAATCCGTTTTTTGATAGCTCTTGTTATTGGCGAGTTATTCGCGTTTAAAGTTAACCACATCTAACCTCAACCCAAAATGTTGATTTTTAAAAAGTGTCCGAAATAGGCAAACTATGGTATCATTAGAAAGGTCTCTTTGTGGGGAGTTGAACACTGCAATCCGTTTTTTGATAGCTCTTGTTATAGGCGAGTTATTCGCGTTTTAGCTAAGTCCCCCTAACCGCGACCCAAAATGTTGATTTTTAAAAAGTGTCCGAAATAGGCAAACTATGGTATCATTAGAAAGGTCTCTTTGTGGGGAGTTGAACACTGCAATCCGTTTTTTGATAGCTCTTGTTATAGGCGAGTTATTCGCGTTTAAAGTTAACCACATCTAACCTCAACTTAAAATGTTGATTTTTAAAAAGTGTCCGAAATAGGCAAACTATGGTATCATTAGAAAGGTCTCTTTGTGGGGAGTTGAACACTGCAATCCGTTTTTTGATAGCTCTTGTTATTGGCGAGTTATTCGCGTTTATAGCTAAGTCCCCCTAACCGCGACCCAAAATGTTGATTTTTAAAAAGTGTCCGAAATAGGCAAACTATGGTATCATTAGAAAGGTCTCTTTGTGGGGAGTTGAACACTGCAATCCGTTTTTTGATAGCTCTTGTTATTGGCGAGTTATTCGCGTTTTAGCTAAGTCCCCTAACCGCGACCCAAAATGTTGATTTTTAAAAGTGTCCGAAATAGGCAAACTATGGTATCATTAGAAAGGTCTCTTTGTGGGGAGTTGAACACTGCAATCCGTTTTTTGATAGCTCTTGTTATAGGCGAGTTATTCGCGTTTAAAGTTAACCACATCTAACCTCAACTTAAAATGTTGATTTTTAAAAAGTGTCCGAAATAGGCAAACTATGGTATCATTAGAAAGGTCTCTTTGTGGGGAGTTGAACACTGCAATCCGTTTTTTGATAGCTCTTGTTATAGGCGAGTTATTCGCGTTTTAGCTAAGTCCCCCTAACCGCGACCCAAAATGTTGATTTTTAAAAAGTGTCCGAAATAGGCAAACTATGGTATCATTAGAAAGGTCTCTTTGTGGGGAGTTGAACACTGCAATCCGTTTTTTGATAGCTCTTGTTATTGGCGAGTTATTCGCGTTTATAGCTAAGTCCCCCTAACCGCGACCCAAAATGTTGATTTTTAAAAAGTGTCCGAAATAGGCAAACTATGGTATCATTAGAAAGGTCTCTTTGTGGGGAGTTGAACACTGCAATCCGTTTTTTGATAGCTCTTGTTATTGGCGAGTTATTCGCGTTTAAAGTTAACCACATCTAACCGCAACCCAAAATGTTGATTTTTAAAAAGTGTCCGAAATAGGCAAACTATGGTATCATTAGAAAGGTCTCTTTGTGGGGAGTTGAACACTGCAATCCGTTTTTTGATAGCTCTTGTTATAGGCGAGTTATTCGCGTTTTAGCTAAGTCCCCCTAACCGCGACCCAAAATGTTGATTTTTAAAAAGTGTCCGAAATAGGCAAACTATGGTATCATTAGAAAGGTCTCTTAGTGGGGAGTTGAACACTGCAATCCGTTTTTTGATAGCTCTTGTTATTGGCGAGTTATTCGCGTTTATAGCTAAGTCCCCCTAACCGCGACCCAAAATGTTGATTTTTAAAAAGTGTCCGAAATAGGCAAACTATGGTATCATTAGAAAGGTCTCTTTGTGGGGAGTTGAACACTGCAATCCGTTTTTTGATAGCTCTTGTTTTAGGCGAGTTATTCGCGTTTAAAGTTAACCACATCTAACCTCAACTTAAAATGTTGATTTTTAAAAAGTGTCCGAAATAGGCAAACTATGGTATCATTAGAAAGGTCTCTTTGTGGGGAGTTGAACACTGCAATCCGTTTTTTGATAGCTCTTGTTATTGGCGAGTTATTCGCGTTTATAGCTAAGTCCCCCTAACCGCGACCCAAAATGTTGATTTTTAAAAAGTGTCCGAAATAGGCAAACTATGGTATCATTAGAAAGGTCTCTTTGTGGGGAGTTGAACACTGCAATCCGTTTTTTGATAGCTCTTGTTATAGGCGAGTTATTCGCGTTTAAAGTTAACCACATCTAACCGCGACCCAAAATGTTGATTTTTAAAAAGTGTCCGAAATAGGCAAACTATGGTATCATTAGAAAGGTCTCTTTGTGGGGAGTTGAACACTGCAATCCGTTTTTTGATAGCTCTTGTTATTGGCGAGTTATTCGCGTTTAAAGTTAACCACATCTAACCTCAACTTAAAATGTTGATTTTTAAAAAGTGTCCGAAATAGGCAAACTATGGTATCATTAGAAAGGTCTCTTTGTGGGGAGTTGAACACTGCAATCCGTTTTTTGATAGCTCTTGTTATTGGCGAGTTATTCGCGTTTATAGCTAAGTCCCCCTAACCGCGACCCAAAATGTTGATTTTTAAAAAGTGTCCGAAATAGGCAAACTATGGTATCATTAGAAAGGTCTCTTTGTGGGGAGTTGAACACTGCAATCCGTTTTTTGATAGCTCTTGTTATAGGCGAGTTATTCGCGTTTTAGCTAAGTCCCCCTAACCGCGACCCAAAATGTTGATTTTTAAAAAGTGTCCGAAATAGGCAAACTATGGTATCATTAGAAAGGTCTCTTTGTGGGGAGTTGAACACTGCAATCCGTTTTTTGATAGCTCTTGTTATTGGCGAGTTATTCGCGTTTATAGCTAAGTCCCCCTAACCGCGACCCAAAATGTTGATTTTTAAAAAGTGTCCGAAATAGGCAAACTATGGTATCATTAGAAAGGTCTCTTTGTGGGGAGTTGAACACTGCAATCCGTTTTTTGATAGCTCTTGTTATTGGCGAGTTATTCGCGTTTAAAGTTAACCACATCTAACCTCAACCAAAATGTTGATTTTTAAAAAGTGTCCGAAATAGGCAAACTATGGTATCATTAGAAAGGTCTCTTTGTGGGGAGTTGAACACTGCAATCCGTTTTTTGATAGCTCTTGTTATAGGCGAGTTATTCGCGTTTTAGCTAAGTCCCCCTAACCGCGACCCAAAATGTTGATTTTTAAAAAGTGTCCGAAATAGGCAAACTATGGTATCATTAGAAAGGTCTCTTTGTGGGGAGTTGAACACTGCAATCCGTTTTTTGATAGCTCTTGTTATAGGCGAGTTATTCGCGTTTAAAGTTAACCACATCTAACCTCAACTTAAAATGTTGATTTTTAAAAAGTGTCCGAAATAGGCAAACTATGGTATCATTAGAAAGGTCTCTTTGTGGGGAGTTGAACACTGCAATCCGTTTTTTGATAGCTCTTGTTATTGGCGAGTTATTCGCGTTTATAGCTAAGTCCCCCTAACCGCGACCCAAAATGTTGATTTTTAAAAAGTGTCCGAAATAGGCAAACTATGGTATCATTAGAAAGGTCTCTTTGTGGGGAGTTGAACACTGCAATCCGTTTTTTGATAGCTCTTGTTATAGGCGAGTTATTCGCGTTTTAGCTAAGTCCCCCTAACCGCGACCCAAAATGTTGATTTTTAAAAAGTGTCCGAAATAGGCAAACTATGGTATCATTAGAAAGGTCTCTTTGTGGGGAGTTGAACACTGCAATCCGTTTTTTGATAGCTCTTGTTATTGGCGAGTTATTCGCGTTTATAGCTAAGTCCCCCTAACCGCGACCCAAAATGTTGATTTTTAAAAAGTGTCCGAAATAGGCAAACTATGGTATCATTAGAAAGGTCTCTTTGTGGGGAGTTGAACACTGCAATCCGTTTTTTGATAGCTCTTGTTATTGGCGAGTTATTCGCGTTTAAAGTTAACCACATCTAACCTCAACTTAAAATGTTGATTTTTAAAAAGTGTCCGAAATAGGCAAACTATGGTATCATTAGAAAGGTCTCTTTGTGGGGAGTTGAACACTGCAATCCGTTTTTTGATAGCTCTTGTTATAGGCGAGTTATTCGCGTTTTAGCTAAGTCCCCCTAACCGCGACCCAAAATGTTGATTTTTAAAAAGTGTCCGAAATAGGCAAACTATGGTATCATTAGAAAGGTCTCTTTGTGGGGAGTTGAACACTGCAATCCGTTTTTTGATAGCTCTTGTTATTGGCGAGTTATTCGCGTTTATAGCTAAGTCCCCCTAACCGCGACCCAAAATGTTGATTTTTAAAAAGTGTCCGAAATAGGCAAACTATGGTATCATTAGAAAGGTCTCTTTGTGGGGAGTTGAACACTGCAATCCGTTTTTTGATAGCTCTTGTTTAGGCGAGTTATTCGCGTTTAAAGTTAACCACATCTAACCTCAACTTAAAATGTTGATTTTTAAAAAGTGTCCGAAATAGGCAAACTATGGTATCATTAGAAAGGTCTCTTTGTGGGGAGTTGAACACTGCAATCCGTTTTTTGATAGCTCTTGTTATTGGCGAATTATTCGCGTTTATAGCTAAGTCCCCCTAACCGCGACCCAAAATGTTGATTTTTAAAAAGTGTCCGAAATAGGCAAACTATGGTATCATTAGAAAGGTCTCTTTGTGGGGAGTTGAACACTGCAATCCGTTTTTTGATAGCTCTTGTTATAGGCGAGTTATTCGCGTTTAAAGTTAACCACATCTAACCGCAACCCAAAATGTTGATTTTTAAAAGTGTCCGAAATAGGCAAACTATGGTATCATTAGAAAGGTCTCTTTGTGGGGAGTTGAACACTGCAATCCGTTTTTTGATAGCTCTTGTTATTGGCGAGTTATTCGCGTTTAAAGTTAACCACATCTAACCGCAACTTAAAATGTTGATTTTTAAAAAGTGTCCGAAATAGGCAAACTATGGTATCATTAGAAAGGTCTCTTTGTGGGGAGTTGAACACTGCAATCCGTTTTTTGATAGCTCTTGTTATAGGCGAGTTATTCGCGTTTAAAGCTAACCACATCTAACCGCGACCCAAAATGTTGATTTTTAAAAAGTGTCCGAAATAGGCAAACTATGGTATCATTAGAAAGGTCTCTTTGTGGGGAGTTGAACACTGCAATCCGTTTTTTGATAGCTCTTGTTATTGGCGAGTTATTCGCGTTTATAGCTAAGTCCCCCTAACCGCGACCCAAAATGTTGATTTTTAAAAAGTGTCCGAAATAGGCAAACTATGGTATCATTAGAAAGGTCTCTTTGTGGGGAGTTGAACACTGCAATCCGTTTTTGATAGCTCTTGTTATTGGCGAGTTATTCGCGTTTAAAGCTAACCCCATAACCGCGACCCAAAATGTTGATTTTTAAAAAGTGTCCGAAATAGGCAAACTATGGTATCATTAGAAAGGTCTCTTTGTGGGGAGTTGAACACTGCAATCCGTTTTTTGATAGCTCTTGTTATAGGCGAGTTATTCGCGTTTAAATTAACACCCCTAACCGCACTTAAAATGTTGATTTTTAAAAAGTGTCCGAAATAGGCAAACTATGGTATCATTAGAAAGGTCTCTTTGTGGGGAGTTGAACACTGCAATCCGTTTTTTGATAGCTCTTGTTATTGGCGAGTTATTCGCGTTTATAGCTAAGTCCCCCTAACCGCGACCCAAAATGTTGATTTTTAAAAAGTGTCCGAAATAGGCAAACTATGGTATCATTAGAAAGGTCTCTTTGTGGGGAGTTGAACACTGCAATCCGTTTTTTGATAGCTCTTGTTATTGGCGAGTTATTCGCGTTTAAAGTAACCACATCTAACCGCAACCCAAAATGTTGATTTTTAAAAAGTGTCCGAAATAGGCAAACTATGGTATCATTAGAAAGGTCTCTTTGTGGGGAGTTGAACACTGCAATCCGTTTTTTGATAGCTCTTGTTATAGGCGAGTTATTCGCGTTTTAGCTAAGTCCCCTAACCGCGACCCAAAATGTTGATTTTTAAAAAGTGTCCGAAATAGGCAAACTATGGTATCATTAGAAAGGTCTCTTTGTGGGGAGTTGAACACTGCAATCCGTTTTTTGATAGCTCTTGTTATAGGCGAGTTATTCGCGTTTTAAAGTTAACCACATCTAACCTCAACTTAAAATGTTGATTTTTAAAAAGTGTCCGAAATAGGCAAACTATGGTATCATTAGAAAGGTCTCTTTGTGGGGAGTTGAACACTGCAATCCGTTTTTTGATAGCTCTTGTTATTGGCGAGTTATTCGCGTTTAAAGCTAACACATCTAACCGCGACCCAAAATGTTGATTTTTAAAAAGTGTCCGAAATAGGCAAACTATGGTATCATTAGAAAGGTCTCTTTGTGGGGAGTTGAACACTGCAATCCGTTTTTTGATAGCTCTTGTTATAGGCGAGTTATTCCGTTTTAGCTAAGTCCCCCTAACCGCGACCCAAAATGTTGATTTTTAAAAGTGTCCGAAATAGGCAAACTATGGTATCATTAGAAAGGTCTCTTTGTGGGGAGTTGAACACTGCAATCCGTTTTTTGATAGCTCTTGTTATTGGCGAGTTATTCGCGTTTATAGCTAAGTCCCCCTAACCGCGACCCAAAATGTTGATTTTTAAAAGTGTCCGAAATAGGCAAACTATGGTATCATTAGAAAGGTCTCTTTGTGGGGAGTTGAACACTGCAATCCGTTTTTTGATAGCTCTTGTTATAGGCGAGTTATTCGCGTTTAAAGTTAACCACATCTAACCTCAACTTAAAATGTTGATTTTTAAAAAGTGTCCGAAATAGGCAAACTATGGTATCATTAGAAAGGTCTCTTTGTGGGGAGTTGAACACTGCAATCCGTTTTTTGATAGCTCTTGTTATTGGCGAGTTATTCGCGTTTATAGCTAAGTCCCCTAACCGCGACCCAAAATGTTGATTTTTAAAAGTGTCCGAAATAGGCAAACTATGGTATCATTAGAAAGGTCTCTTTGTGGGGAGTTGAACACTGCAATCCGTTTTTTGATAGCTCTTGTTATGGCGAGTTATTCGCGTTTAAGTTAACCACATCTAACCTCACTTAAAATGTTGATTTTTAAAAAGTGTCCGAAATAGGCAAACTATGGTATCATTAGAAAGGTCTCTTTGTGGGGAGTTGAACACTGCAATCCGTTTTTTGATAGCTCTTGTTATTAGGCGAGTTATTCGCGTTTAAAGTTACCACATCTAACCGCAACCCAAAATGTTGATTTTTAAAAAGTGTCCGAAATAGGCAAACTATGGTATCATTAGAAAGGTCTCTTTGTGGGGAGTTGAACACTGCAATCCGTTTTTTGATAGCTCTTGTTATTGGCGAGTTATTCGCGTTTTAGCTAAGTCCCCCTAACCGCGACCAAAATGTTGATTTTTAAAAGTGTCCGAAATAGGCAAACTATGGTATCATTAGAAAGGTCTCTTTGTGGGGAGTTGAACACTGCAATCCGTTTTTGATAGCTCTTGTTTTAGGCGAGTTATTCGCGTTTAAAGTTAACCACATCTAACCTCAACTTAAAATGTTGATTTTTAAAAAGTGTCCGAAATAGGCAAACTATGGTATCATTAGAAAGGTCTCTTTGTGGGGAGTTGAACACTGCAATCCGTTTTTTGATAGCTCTTGTTATTGGCGAGTTATTCGCGTTTAAAGTAACCACATCTAACCGCGACCCAAAATGTTGATTTTTAAAAAGTGTCCGAAATAGGCAAACTATGGTATCATTAGAAAGGTCTCTTTGTGGGGAGTTGAACACTGCAATCCGTTTTTTGATAGCTCTTGTTATAGGCGAGTTATTCCGTTCTTAGCTAAGTCCCCCTAACCGCGACCCAAAATGTTGATTTTTAAAAAGTGTCCGAAATAGGCAAACTATGGTATCATTAGAAAGGTCTCTTTGTGGGGAGTTGAACACTGCAATCCGTTTTTTGATAGCTCTTGTTATTGGCGAGTTATTCGCGTTTATAGCTAAGTCCCCCTAACCGCGACCCAAAATGTTGATTTTTAAAAAGTGTCCGAAATAGGCAAACTATGGTATCATTAGAAAGGTCTCTTTGTGGGGAGTTGAACACTGCAATCCGTTTTTTGATAGCTCTTGTTTAGGCGAGTTATTCGCGTTTAAAGCTAACCCACCTAACCGCACCCAAAATGTTGATTTTAAAAAGTGTCCGAAATAGGCAAACTATGGTATCATTAGAAAGGTCTCTTGTGGGGAGTTGAACACTGCAATCCGTTTTTTGATAGCTCTTGTTATTGGCGAGTTATTCGCGTTTATAGCTAAGTCCCCCTAACCGCGACCCAAAATGTTGATTTTTAAAAAGTGTCCGAAATAGGCAAACTATGGTATCATTAGAAAGGTCTCTTTGTGGGGAGTTGAACACTGCAATCCGTTTTTTGATAGCTCTTTGTTATGCGAGTTATTCGCGTTTAAGTTAACCACATCTAACCTCAACTTAAAATGGATTTTTAAAAAGTGTCCGAAATAGGCAAACTATGGTATCATTAGAAAGGTCTCTTTGTGGGAGTTGAACACTGCAATCCGTTTTTTGATAGCTCTTGTTATAGGCGAGTTATTCGCGTTATAGCTAAGTCCCCCTAACCGCGACCCAAAATGTTGATTTTTAAAAAGTGTCCGAAATAGGCAAACTATGGTATCATTAGAAAGGTCTCTTTGTGGGAGTTGAACACTGCAATCCGTTTTTTGAAGCTCTTGTTATAGGCGAGTTATT
>JAFMNZ010000065.1:0-69099 GCA_019207045.1 Branchiostoma floridae x Branchiostoma belcheri | reverse complement strand
GCTCAAAAGGGCCTAATCATCACTTTTAGACGAAATTACGGGTGTAATGCATTACCAATGCATTTTTTTTCAAAACTTTTTTTTTCACTGTATTACACTTTTATAAGGTGGAATAGACTTATTAGAGATGTTTACAAGCAAAAATAATGATATCCCACCTTTTTTCGATTTTTAATGGTAAAATTTGTTAGGACTCTCAGAACAGCTCAAAAGGGCCTAATCATCACTTTTAGACGAAATTACGGGGTGTAATGCATTACCAATGGCATTTTTTTCAAAACTTTTTTTTCACTGTATTACACTTTTATAAGGTGGAATAGACTTATTAGAGATGTTTACAAGCAAAAATATGATATCCCCCTTTTTTCGATTTTTAATGGTAAAAGTTGTTAGGACGCTCAGAACAGCTCAAAGGGCCTAAATCATCACTTTTAGACGAAATTACGGGGTGTAATGCATTACCAATGGCATTTTTTTTTTCAAAACTTTTTTTTTCACTGTATTACACTTTATAAGGTGGATAGACTTATTAGAGATGTTTACAAGCAAAAATAATGATATCCCACCTTTTTCGATTTTTAAATGGTAAAAGTTGTTAGGGACGCTCAGAACAGCTCCAAAGGGCCTAAATCACACTTTTAGACGAAATTACGGGGTGTAATGCTTACCAATGGCTATTTTTTCAAAACTTTTTTTTTCACTGTATTACCCTTTTATAAGGTGGAATAGACTTATTAGAGATGTTTACAAGCAAAAATATGATATCCCACCTTTTTTCGATTTTTAATGGTAAAAGTTGTTAGGACGCTCAGAACAGCTCAACAGGGCCTAAATCATCACTTTTAGACGAAATTACGGGGTGTAATGCATTACCAATGGCATTTTTTTTTCAAAACTTTTTTTTTTCACTGATTACACTTTTATAAGGTGGAATAGACTTATTAGAGATGTTTACAAGCAAAAATAATGATATCCACCTTTTTTCGATTTTTAATGGTAAAAGTTGTTAGGACGCTCAGAACAGCTCAAAAGGGCCTAAATCATCACTTTTAGAACGAAATTACGGGTGTAATGCATTACCAATGGCATTTTTTTTCAAAACTTTTTTTTCACTGTATTACACTTTTATAAGGTGGAATAGACTTATTAGAGATGTTTACAAGCAAAAATAATGATATCCCACTTTTTCGATTTTTAATGGTAAAAGTTGTTAGGACGCTCAGAACAAAGCAGCTCAAAGGTCCTAAATCATCACTTTTAGACGAAATTACGGGGGTGTATGCATTACCAATGGCATTTTTTTCAAAACTTTTTTTTTCACTGTATTACACTTTTATAAGGTGGAATAGACTTATTAGAGATGTTTACAAGCAAAAATAATGATATCCACCTTTTTTTTCGATTTTTAATGGTAAAGTTGTTAGGACGCTCAGAACAGCTCAAAGGGCCTAAATCATCACTTTTAGACGAAATTACGGGGTGTAATGCATTCCAATGGCATTTTTTTCAAAACTTTTTTTTTTCACTGTATTACACTTTTATAAGGTGGAATAGACTTATAGAGATGTTTTACAAGCAAAATAATGATATCCCACCTTTTTTCGATTTTTAATGGTAAAAGTTGTTAGGACGCTCAGAACAGCTCAAAAGGGCCTAAATCATCACTTTTAGACGAAATTACGGTGTAATGCATTCCAATATGGCATTTTTTTTCAAAACTTTTTTTTTCACTGTATTACACTTTTATAAGGTGGAATAGACTTATTAGAGATGTTTACAAGCAAAAATAATGATATCCCACCTTTTTTCGATTTTAATGGTAAAAGTTGTTAGGACGCTCAGAACAGCTCAAAAGGGCCTAAATCATCACTTTTAGACGAAATTACGGGGTGTAATGCATTACCAATGGCATTTTTTTTCAAAACTTTTTTTTCACTGTATTACACTTTTATAAGGTGGAATAGACTTATTAGAGATGTTTACAAGCAAAATAATAATGAATTTTTCCCGATTTTTGGAAATTTGTAGGAAAATAAAAAAATGGCCCAGAACAATCCGTTAGGACGCTCAAAACAATAAAAATCAAATGCATAAAAACATCCACTTTTAGAAAAAAATACGGGTGTAAATAAAAAAAAATGGCAGTTTTTCCAAAACTTTTTTTTAATGGAAATATTACACTTCGCAAAAAAAAAAAATCCCCAATCCGCTAAAGAAAAGGAAAAATAAAAAAAAAAAAATCCCACCAATGGCTTTCGGCAAAACTTTTTTAAGTATTGAATAAAACATTAAAAAAAATATCAAAATCCTGTTTAGAAAAAATCAAATCACTTGGGCTTTCCGACAAATAAATGGTAAAAAAAAATCCAATTTTAATGGCAAAAGGGCAAAAAACTTTTTTCCTCAAAAAATTACAATCAAAAAAAAGTTCACGGAAAAAAATTTTTTTATCCCAACAATTTTATAAAATAGACAAATAAAATAAAATGATATCCCACCTTTTTTTCGATTTTTAATGGTAAAAGTTGTTAGGACGCTCAGAACAGCTCAAAAGGGCCTAAATCATCACTTTTAGACGAAATTACGGGTGTAATGCATTACCAATGGCATTTTTTTCAAAACTTTTTTTTCACTGTATTACACTTTTATAAGGTGGAATAGACTTATTAGAGATGTTTACAAGCAAAATAATGATATCCCACCTTTTTTTTCGATTTTTAATGGTAAAAGTTGTTAGGACGCTCAGAAACAGCTCAAAGGGGCCTAAATCATCACTTTTAGACGAAATTACGGGTGTAATGCATTACCAATGGCATTTTTTCAAAACTTTTTTCACTGTATTACACTTTATTAATAGACTTTTAAAATTATTAGATGTTACAAGCAAAATAATGATATCCCACCTTTTTTCGATTTTTAATGGTAAATTGTTAGGACGCTCAGAACAGCTCAAAAGGGCCTAAATCATCACTTTTAGACGAAATTACGGGGTGTAATGCATTACCAATGGCATTTTTTTTCAAAACTTTTTTTTTTCACTGTATTACACTTTTATAGGTGGAATAGACTTATTAGAGATGTTTACAAGCAAAATAATGATATCCCACCTTTTTTTCGATTTTTAATGGTAAAGTTGTTAGGACGCTCAGAACAGCTCAAAAGGGCCTAAATCATCACTTTTAGACGAAATTACGGGGTGTAATGCATTACCAATGGCATTTTTTTCAAAACTTTTTTTTTCACTGTATTACACTTTTATAAGGTGGAATAGACTTATTAGAGATGTTTACAAGCAAAATAATGATATCCCACCTTTTTTTCGATTTTTAATGGTAAAAGTTGTTAGGACGCTCAGAACAGCTCAAAAGGGCCTAAATCATCACTTTTAGACGAAATTACGGGGTGTAATGCATTACCAATGGCATTTTTTTTCAAACTTTTTTTTTCACTGTATTACACTTTTATAAGGTGGAATAGACTTATTAGAGATGTTTACAAGCAAAAATAATGATATCCCACCTTTTTTCGATTTTTAATGGTAAAAGTTGTTAGGACCTCAGAACAGCTCAAAAGGGCCTAAATCATCACTTTTAGACGAAATTACGGGGTGTAATGCATTACCAATGGCATTTTTTTTCAAAACTTTTTTTTTCACTGTATTACACTTTTATAAGGTGGAATAGACTTATTAGAGATGTTTACAAGCAAAAATAATGATATCCCACCTTTTTTTCGATTTTTAATGGTAAAAGTTGTTAGGACGCTCAGAACAGCTCAAAAGGGCCTAAATCATCACTTTTAGACGAAATTACGGGGTGTAATGCATTACCAATGGCATTTTTTTCAAAACTTTTTTTTTCACTGTATTACACTTTTATAAGGTGGAATAGACTTATTAGAGATGTTTACAAGCAAAAATAATGATATCCCACCTTTTTTCGATTTTTAATGGTAAAAGTTGTTAGGACGCTCAGAACAGCTCAAAAGGGCCTAAATCATCACTTTTAGACGAAATTACGGGGTGTAATGCATTACCAATGGCATTTTTTTCAAAACTTTTTTTTTCACTGTATTACACTTTTATAAGGTGGAATAGACTTATTAGAGATGTTTACAAGCAAAAATAATGATATCCCACCTTTTTTTCGATTTTTAATGGTAAAAGTTGTTAGGACGCTCAGAACAGCTCAAAAGGGCCTAAATCATCACTTTTAGACGAAATTACGGGGTGTAATGCATTACCAATGGCATTTTTTTCAAAACTTTTTTTTCACTGTATTACACTTTTATAAGGTGGAATAGACTTATTAGAGATGTTTACAAGCAAAAATAATGATATCCCACCTTTTTTCGATTTTTAATGGTAAAAGTTGTTAGGACGCTCAGAACAGCTCAAAAGGGCCTAAATCATCACTTTTAGACGAAATTACGGGGTGTAATGCATTACCAATGGCATTTTTTTCAAAACTTTTTTTTTCACTGTATTACACTTTTATAAGGTGGAATAGACTTATTAGAGATGTTTACAAGCAAAATAATGATATCCCACCTTTTTTCGATTTTTAATGGTAAAAGTTGTTAGGACGCTCAGAACAGCTCAAAAGGGCCTAAATCATCACTTTTAGACGAAATTACGGGGTGTAATGCATTACCAATGGCATTTTTTTCAAAACTTTTTTTTTCACTGTATTACACTTTTATAAGGTGGAATAGACTTATTAGAGATGTTTACAAGCAAAAATAATGATATCCCACCTTTTTTCGATTTTTAATGGTAAAAGTTGTTAGGACGCTCAGAACAGCTCAAAAGGGCCTAAATCATCACTTTTAGACGAAATTACGGGTGTAATGCATTACCAATGGCATTTTTTTCAAAACTTTTTTTTTCACTGTATTACACTTTTATAAGGTGGAATAGACTTATTAGAGATGTTTACAAGCAAAATAATGATATCCCACCTTTTTTCGATTTTAATGGTAAAAGTTGTTAGGACGCTCAGAACAGCTCAAAAGGGCCTAAATCATCACTTTTAGACGAAATTACGGGGTGTAATGCATTACCAATGGCATTTTTTTCAAAACTTTTTTTTTCACTGTATTACACTTTTATAAGGTGGAATAGACTTATTAGAGATGTTTACAAGCAAAAATAATGATATCCCACCTTTTTTCGATTTTTAATGGTAAAAGTTGTTAGGACGCTCAGAACAGCTCAAAAGGGCCTAAATCATCACTTTTAGACGAAATTACGGGGTGTAATGCATTACCAATGGCATTTTTTTCAAAACTTTTTTTTTCACTGTATTACACTTTTATAAGGTGGAATAGACTTATTAGAGATGTTTACAAGCAAAAATAATGATATCCCACCTTTTTTTTCGATTTTTAATGGTAAAAGTTGTTAGGACGCTCAGAACAGCTCAAAAGGGCCTAAATCATCACTTTTAGACGAAATTACGGGGTGTAATGCATTACCAATGGCATTTTTTTCAAAACTTTTTTTTCACTGTATTACACTTTTATAAGGTGGAATAGACTTATTAGAGATGTTTACAAGCAAAAATAATGATATCCCACCTTTTTTTCGATTTTTAATGGTAAAAGTTGTTAGGACGCTCAGAACAGCTCAAAAGGGCCTAAATCATCACTTTTAGACGAAATTACGGGGTGTAATGCATTACCAATGGCATTTTTTTCAAAACTTTTTTTTTTCACTGTATTACACTTTTATAAGGTGGAATAGACTTATTAGAGATGTTTACAAGCAAAAATAATGATATCCCACCTTTTTTCGATTTTTAATGGTAAAAGTTGTTAGGACGCTCAGAACAGCTCAAAAGGGCCTAAATCATCACTTTTAGACGAAATTACGGGGTGTAATGCATTACCAATGGCATTTTTTTCAAAACTTTTTTTTTCACTGTATTACACTTTTATAAGGTGGAATAGACTTATTAGAGATGTTTACAAGCAAAAATAATGATATCCCACCTTTTTTTCGATTTTTAATGGTAAAAGTTGTTAGGACGCTCAGAACAGCTCAAAAGGGCCTAAATCATCACTTTTAGACGAAATTACGGGGTGTAATGCATTACCAATGGCATTTTTTTCAAAACTTTTTTTTTCACTGTATTACACTTTTATAAGGTGGAATAGACTTATTAGAGATGTTTACAAGCAAAAATAATGATATCCCACCTTTTTTCGATTTTTAATGGTAAAAGTTGTTAGGACGCTCAGAACAGCTCAAAAGGGCCTAAATCATCACTTTTAGACGAAATTACGGGGTGTAATGCATTACCAATGGCATTTTTTTCAAAACTTTTTTTTTCACTGTATTACACTTTTATAAGGTGGAATAGACTTATTAGAGATGTTTACAAGCAAAAATAATGATATCCCACCTTTTTTTCGATTTTTAATGGTAAAAGTTGTTAGGACGCTCAGAACAGCTCAAAAGGGCCTAAATCATCACTTTTAGACGAAATTACGGGGTGTAATGCATTACCAATGGCATTTTTTTCAAAACTTTTTTTTCACTGTATTACACTTTTATAAGGTGGAATAGACTTATTAGAGATGTTTACAAGCAAAAATAATGATATCCCACCTTTTTTCGATTTTTAATGGTAAAAGTTGTTAGGACGCTCAGAACAGCTCAAAAGGGCCTAATCATCACTTTTAGACGAAATTACGGGGTGTAATGCATTACCAATGGCATTTTTTTCAAAACTTTTTTTTTCACTGTATTACACTTTTATAAGGTGGAATAGACTTATTAGAGATGTTTACAAGCAAAAATAATGATATCCCACCTTTTTTTCGATTTTTAATGGTAAAAGTTGTTAGGACGCTCAGAACAGCTCAAAAGGGCCTAAATCATCACTTTTAGACGAAATTACGGGGTGTAATGCATTACCAATGGCATTTTTTTCAAAACTTTTTTTTTCACTGTATTACACTTTTATAAGGTGGAATAGACTTATTAGAGATGTTTACAAGCAAAAATAATGATATCCCACCTTTTTTTCGATTTTTAATGGTAAAAGTTGTTAGGACGCTCAGAACAGCTCAAAAGGGCCTAAATCATCACTTTTAGACGAAATTACGGGGTGTAATGCATTACCAATGGCATTTTTTTCAAAACTTTTTTTTTCACTGTATTACACTTTTATAAGGTGGAATAGACTTATTAGAGATGTTTACAAGCAAAATAATGATATCCCACCTTTTTTCGATTTTTAATGGTAAAAGTTGTTAGGACGCTCAGAACAGCTCAAAAGGGCCTAAATCATCACTTTTAGACGAAATTACGGGGTGTAATGCATTACCAATGGCATTTTTTTCAAAACTTTTTTTTTCACTGTATTACACTTTTATAAGGTGGAATAGACTTATTAGAGATGTTTACAAGCAAAAATAATGATATCCCACCTTTTTTCGATTTTTAATGGTAAAAGTTGTTAGGACGCTCAGAACAGCTCAAAAGGGCCTAAATCATCACTTTTAGACGAAATTACGGGGTGTAATGCATTACCAATGGCATTTTTTTCAAAACTTTTTTTTTCACTGTATTACACTTTTATAAGGTGGAATAGACTTATTAGAGATGTTTACAAGCAAAAATAATGATATCCCACCTTTTTTTCGATTTTTAATGGTAAAAGTTGTTAGGACGCTCAGAACAGCTCAAAAGGGCCTAAATCATCACTTTTAGACGAAATTACGGGGTGTAATGCATTACCAATGGCATTTTTTTCAAAACTTTTTTTTTCACTGTATTACACTTTTATAAGGTGGAATAGACTTATTAGAGATGTTTACAAGCAAAAATAATGATATCCCACCTTTTTTTCGATTTTTAATGGTAAAAGTTGTTAGGACGCTCAGAACAGCTCAAAAGGGCCTAAATCATCACTTTTAGACGAAATTACGGGGTGTAATGCATTACCAATGGCATTTTTTTCAAAACTTTTTTTTTCACTGTATTACACTTTTATAAGGTGGAATAGACTTATTAGAGATGTTTACAAGCAAAAATAATGATATCCCACCTTTTTTCGATTTTTAATGGTAAAAGTTGTTAGGACGCTCAGAACAGCTCAAAAGGGCCTAAATCATCACTTTTAGACGAAATTACGGGGTGTAATGCATTACCAATGGCATTTTTTTCAAAACTTTTTTTTTCACTGTATTACACTTTTATAAGGTGGAATAGACTTATTAGAGATGTTTACAAGCAAAAATAATGATATCCCACCTTTTTTCGATTTTTAATGGTAAAAGTTGTTAGGACGCTCAGAACAGCTCAAAAGGGCCTAAATCATCACTTTTAGACGAAATTACGGGGTGTAATGCATTACCAATGGCATTTTTTTCAAAACTTTTTTTTTCACTGTATTACACTTTTATAAGGTGGAATAGACTTATTAGAGATGTTTACAAGCAAAAATAATGATATCCCACCTTTTTTTCGATTTTTAATGGTAAAAGTTGTTAGGACGCTCAGAACAGCTCAAAAGGGCCTAAATCATCACTTTTAGACGAAATTACGGGGTGTAATGCATTACCAATGGCATTTTTTTCAAAACTTTTTTTTTCACTGTATTACACTTTTATAAGGTGGAATAGACTTATTAGAGATGTTTACAAGCAAATAATGATATCCCACCTTTTTTCGATTTTTAATGGTAAAAGTTGTTAGGACGCTCAGAACAGCTCAAAAGGGCCTAAATCATCACTTTTAGACGAAATTACGGGGTGTAATGCATTACCAATGGCATTTTTTTCAAAACTTTTTTTTCACTGTATTACACTTTTATAAGGTGGAATAGACTTATTAGAGATGTTTACAAGCAAAAATAATGATATCCCACCTTTTTTCGATTTTTAATGGTAAAAGTTGTTAGGACGCTCAGAACAGCTCAAAAGGGCCTAAATCATCACTTTTAGACGAAATTACGGGGTGTAATGCATTACCAATGGCATTTTTTTCAAAACTTTTTTTTTCACTGTATTACACTTTTATAAGGTGGAATAGACTTATTAGAGATGTTTACAAGCAAAAATAATGATATCCCACCTTTTTTCGATTTTTAATGGTAAAAGTTGTTAGGACGCTCAGAACAGCTCAAAAGGGCCTAAATCATCACTTTTAGACGAAATTACGGGGTGTAATGCATTACCAATGGCATTTTTTTCAAAACTTTTTTTTTCACTGTATTACACTTTTATAAGGTGGAATAGACTTATTAGAGATGTTTACAAGCAAAAATAATGATATCCCACCTTTTTTCGATTTTTAATGGTAAAAGTTGTTAGGACGCTCAGAACAGCTCAAAAGGGCCTAAATCATCACTTTTAGACGAAATTACGGGGTGTAATGCATTACCAATGGCATTTTTTTCAAAACTTTTTTTTTCACTGTATTACACTTTTATAAGGTGGAATAGACTTATTAGAGATGTTTACAAGCAAAAATAATGATATCCCACCTTTTTTCGATTTTTAATGGTAAAAGTTGTTAGGACGCTCAGAACAGCTCAAAAGGGCCTAAATCATCACTTTTAGACGAAATTACGGGGTGTAATGCATTACCAATGGCATTTTTTTCAAAACTTTTTTTTTCACTGTATTACACTTTTATAAGGTGGAATAGACTTATTAGAGATGTTTACAAGCAAAAATAATGATATCCCACCTTTTTTCGATTTTTAATGGTAAAAGTTGTTAGGACGCTCAGAACAGCTCAAAAGGGCCTAAATCATCACTTTTAGACGAAATTACGGGGTGTAATGCATTACCAATGGCATTTTTTTCAAAACTTTTTTTTTCACTGTATTACACTTTTATAAGGTGGAATAGACTTATTAGAGATGTTTACAAGCAAAAATAATGATATCCCACCTTTTTTCGATTTTTAATGGTAAAAGTTGTTAGGACGCTCAGAACAGCTCAAAAGGGCCTAAATCATCACTTTTAGACGAAATTACGGGGTGTAATGCATTACCAATGGCATTTTTTTCAAAACTTTTTTTTTCACTGTATTACACTTTTATAAGGTGGAATAGACTTATTAGAGATGTTTACAAGCAAAAATAATGATATCCCACCTTTTTTCGATTTTTAATGGTAAAAGTTGTTAGGACGCTCAGAACAGCTCAAAAGGGCCTAAATCATCACTTTTAGACGAAATTACGGGGTGTAATGCATTACCAATGGCATTTTTTTCAAAACTTTTTTTTTCACTGTATTACACTTTTATAAGGTGGAATAGACTTATTAGAGATGTTTACAAGCAAAAATAATGATATCCCACCTTTTTTCGATTTTTAATGGTAAAAGTTGTTAGGACGCTCAGAACAGCTCAAAAGGGCCTAAATCATCACTTTTAGACGAAATTACGGGGTGTAATGCATTACCAATGGCATTTTTTTCAAAACTTTTTTTTTCACTGTATTACACTTTTATAAGGTGGAATAGACTTATTAGAGATGTTTACAAGCAAAAATAATGATATCCCACCTTTTTTCGATTTTTAATGGTAAAAGTTGTTAGGACGCTCAGAACAGCTCAAAAGGGCCTAAATCATCACTTTTAGACGAAATTACGGGGTGTAATGCATTACCAATGGCATTTTTTTCAAAACTTTTTTTTTCACTGTATTACACTTTTATAAGGTGGAATAGACTTATTAGAGATGTTTACAAGCAAAAATAATGATATCCCACCTTTTTTCGATTTTTAATGGTAAAAGTTGTTAGGACGCTCAGAACAGCTCAAAAGGGCCTAAATCATCACTTTTAGACGAAATTACGGGGTGTAATGCATTACCAATGGCATTTTTTTCAAAACTTTTTTTTTCACTGTATTACACTTTTATAAGGTGGAATAGACTTATTAGAGATGTTTACAAGCAAAAATAATGATATCCCACCTTTTTTCGATTTTTAATGGTAAAAGTTGTTAGGACGCTCAGAACAGCTCAAAAGGGCCTAAATCATCACTTTTAGACGAAATTACGGGGTGTAATGCATTACCAATGGCATTTTTTTCAAAACTTTTTTTTTCACTGTATTACACTTTTATAAGGTGGAATAGACTTATTAGAGATGTTTACAAGCAAAAATAATGATATCCCACCTTTTTTCGATTTTTAATGGTAAAAGTTGTTAGGACGCTCAGAACAGCTCAAAAGGGCCTAAATCATCACTTTTAGACGAAATTACGGGGTGTAATGCATTACCAATGGCATTTTTTTCAAAACTTTTTTTTTCACTGTATTACACTTTTATAAGGTGGAATAGACTTATTAGAGATGTTTACAAGCAAAAATAATGATATCCCACCTTTTTTCGATTTTTAATGGTAAAAGTTGTTAGGACGCTCAGAACAGCTCAAAAGGGCCTAAATCATCACTTTTAGACGAAATTACGGGGTGTAATGCATTACCAATGGCATTTTTTTCAAAACTTTTTTTTTCACTGTATTACACTTTTATAAGGTGGAATAGACTTATTAGAGATGTTTACAAGCAAAAATAATGATATCCCACCTTTTTTCGATTTTTAATGGTAAAAGTTGTTAGGACGCTCAGAACAGCTCAAAAGGGCCTAAATCATCACTTTTAGACGAAATTACGGGGTGTAATGCATTACCAATGGCATTTTTTTCAAAACTTTTTTTTTCACTGTATTACACTTTTATAAGGTGGAATAGACTTATTAGAGATGTTTACAAGCAAAAATAATGATATCCCACCTTTTTTCGATTTTTAATGGTAAAAGTTGTTAGGACGCTCAGAACAGCTCAAAAGGGCCTAAATCATCACTTTTAGACGAAATTACGGGGTGTAATGCATTACCAATGGCATTTTTTTCAAAACTTTTTTTTTCACTGTATTACACTTTTATAAGGTGGAATAGACTTATTAGAGATGTTTACAAGCAAAAATAATGATATCCCACCTTTTTTCGATTTTTAATGGTAAAAGTTGTTAGGACGCTCAGAACAGCTCAAAAGGGCCTAAATCATCACTTTTAGACGAAATTACGGGGTGTAATGCATTACCAATGGCATTTTTTTCAAAACTTTTTTTTTCACTGTATTACACTTTTATAAGGTGGAATAGACTTATTAGAGATGTTTACAAGCAAAAATAATGATATCCCACCTTTTTTCGATTTTTAATGGTAAAAGTTGTTAGGACGCTCAGAACAGCTCAAAAGGGCCTAAATCATCACTTTTAGACGAAATTACGGGGTGTAATGCATTACCAATGGCATTTTTTTCAAAACTTTTTTTTTCACTGTATTACACTTTTATAAGGTGGAATAGACTTATTAGAGATGTTTACAAGCAAAAATAATGATATCCCACCTTTTTTCGATTTTTAATGGTAAAAGTTGTTAGGACGCTCAGAACAGCTCAAAAGGGCCTAAATCATCACTTTTAGACGAAATTACGGGGTGTAATGCATTACCAATGGCATTTTTTTCAAAACTTTTTTTTTCACTGTATTACACTTTTATAAGGTGGAATAGACTTATTAGAGATGTTTACAAGCAAAAATAATGATATCCCACCTTTTTTCGATTTTTAATGGTAAAAGTTGTTAGGACGCTCAGAACAGCTCAAAAGGGCCTAAATCATCACTTTTAGACGAAATTACGGGGTGTAATGCATTACCAATGGCATTTTTTTCAAAACTTTTTTTTTCACTGTATTACACTTTTATAAGGTGGAATAGACTTATTAGAGATGTTTACAAGCAAAAATAATGATATCCCACCTTTTTTCGATTTTTAATGGTAAAAGTTGTTAGGACGCTCAGAACAGCTCAAAAGGGCCTAAATCATCACTTTTAGACGAAATTACGGGGTGTAATGCATTACCAATGGCATTTTTTTCAAAACTTTTTTTTTCACTGTATTACACTTTTATAAGGTGGAATAGACTTATTAGAGATGTTTACAAGCAAAAATAATGATATCCCACCTTTTTTCGATTTTTAATGGTAAAAGTTGTTAGGACGCTCAGAACAGCTCAAAAGGGCCTAAATCATCACTTTTAGACGAAATTACGGGGTGTAATGCATTACCAATGGCATTTTTTTCAAAACTTTTTTTTTCACTGTATTACACTTTTATAAGGTGGAATAGACTTATTAGAGATGTTTACAAGCAAAAATAATGATATCCCACCTTTTTTCGATTTTTAATGGTAAAAGTTGTTAGGACGCTCAGAACAGCTCAAAAGGGCCTAAATCATCACTTTTAGACGAAATTACGGGGTGTAATGCATTACCAATGGCATTTTTTTCAAAACTTTTTTTTTCACTGTATTACACTTTTATAAGGTGGAATAGACTTATTAGAGATGTTTACAAGCAAAAATAATGATATCCCACCTTTTTTCGATTTTTAATGGTAAAAGTTGTTAGGACGCTCAGAACAGCTCAAAAGGGCCTAAATCATCACTTTTAGACGAAATTACGGGGTGTAATGCATTACCAATGGCATTTTTTTCAAAACTTTTTTTTTCACTGTATTACACTTTTATAAGGTGGAATAGACTTATTAGAGATGTTTACAAGCAAAAATAATGATATCCCACCTTTTTTCGATTTTTAATGGTAAAAGTTGTTAGGACGCTCAGAACAGCTCAAAAGGGCCTAAATCATCACTTTTAGACGAAATTACGGGGTGTAATGCATTACCAATGGCATTTTTTTCAAAACTTTTTTTTTCACTGTATTACACTTTTATAAGGTGGAATAGACTTATTAGAGATGTTTACAAGCAAAAATAATGATATCCCACCTTTTTTCGATTTTTAATGGTAAAAGTTGTTAGGACGCTCAGAACAGCTCAAAAGGGCCTAAATCATCACTTTTAGACGAAATTACGGGGTGTAATGCATTACCAATGGCATTTTTTTCAAAACTTTTTTTTTCACTGTATTACACTTTTATAAGGTGGAATAGACTTATTAGAGATGTTTACAAGCAAAAATAATGATATCCCACCTTTTTTCGATTTTTAATGGTAAAAGTTGTTAGGACGCTCAGAACAGCTCAAAAGGGCCTAAATCATCACTTTTAGACGAAATTACGGGGTGTAATGCATTACCAATGGCATTTTTTTCAAAACTTTTTTTTTCACTGTATTACACTTTTATAAGGTGGAATAGACTTATTAGAGATGTTTACAAGCAAAAATAATGATATCCCACCTTTTTTCGATTTTTAATGGTAAAAGTTGTTAGGACGCTCAGAACAGCTCAAAAGGGCCTAAATCATCACTTTTAGACGAAATTACGGGGTGTAATGCATTACCAATGGCATTTTTTTCAAAACTTTTTTTTTCACTGTATTACACTTTTATAAGGTGGAATAGACTTATTAGAGATGTTTACAAGCAAAAATAATGATATCCCACCTTTTTTCGATTTTTAATGGTAAAAGTTGTTAGGACGCTCAGAACAGCTCAAAAGGGCCTAAATCATCACTTTTAGACGAAATTACGGGGTGTAATGCATTACCAATGGCATTTTTTTCAAAACTTTTTTTTTCACTGTATTACACTTTTATAAGGTGGAATAGACTTATTAGAGATGTTTACAAGCAAAAATAATGATATCCCACCTTTTTTCGATTTTTAATGGTAAAAGTTGTTAGGACGCTCAGAACAGCTCAAAAGGGCCTAAATCATCACTTTTAGACGAAATTACGGGGTGTAATGCATTACCAATGGCATTTTTTTCAAAACTTTTTTTTTCACTGTATTACACTTTTATAAGGTGGAATAGACTTATTAGAGATGTTTACAAGCAAAAATAATGATATCCCACCTTTTTTCGATTTTTAATGGTAAAAGTTGTTAGGACGCTCAGAACAGCTCAAAAGGGCCTAAATCATCACTTTTAGACGAAATTACGGGGTGTAATGCATTACCAATGGCATTTTTTTCAAAACTTTTTTTTTCACTGTATTACACTTTTATAAGGTGGAATAGACTTATTAGAGATGTTTACAAGCAAAAATAATGATATCCCACCTTTTTTCGATTTTTAATGGTAAAAGTTGTTAGGACGCTCAGAACAGCTCAAAAGGGCCTAAATCATCACTTTTAGACGAAATTACGGGGTGTAATGCATTACCAATGGCATTTTTTTCAAAACTTTTTTTTTCACTGTATTACACTTTTATAAGGTGGAATAGACTTATTAGAGATGTTTACAAGCAAAAATAATGATATCCCACCTTTTTTCGATTTTTAATGGTAAAAGTTGTTAGGACGCTCAGAACAGCTCAAAAGGGCCTAAATCATCACTTTTAGACGAAATTACGGGGTGTAATGCATTACCAATGGCATTTTTTTCAAAACTTTTTTTTTCACTGTATTACACTTTTATAAGGTGGAATAGACTTATTAGAGATGTTTACAAGCAAAAATAATGATATCCCACCTTTTTTCGATTTTTAATGGTAAAAGTTGTTAGGACGCTCAGAACAGCTCAAAAGGGCCTAAATCATCACTTTTAGACGAAATTACGGGGTGTAATGCATTACCAATGGCATTTTTTTCAAAACTTTTTTTTTCACTGTATTACACTTTTATAAGGTGGAATAGACTTATTAGAGATGTTTACAAGCAAAAATAATGATATCCCACCTTTTTTCGATTTTTAATGGTAAAAGTTGTTAGGACGCTCAGAACAGCTCAAAAGGGCCTAAATCATCACTTTTAGACGAAATTACGGGGTGTAATGCATTACCAATGGCATTTTTTTCAAAACTTTTTTTTTCACTGTATTACACTTTTATAAGGTGGAATAGACTTATTAGAGATGTTTACAAGCAAAAATAATGATATCCCACCTTTTTTCGATTTTTAATGGTAAAAGTTGTTAGGACGCTCAGAACAGCTCAAAAGGGCCTAAATCATCACTTTTAGACGAAATTACGGGGTGTAATGCATTACCAATGGCATTTTTTTCAAAACTTTTTTTTTCACTGTATTACACTTTTATAAGGTGGAATAGACTTATTAGAGATGTTTACAAGCAAAAATAATGATATCCCACCTTTTTTCGATTTTTAATGGTAAAAGTTGTTAGGACGCTCAGAACAGCTCAAAAGGGCCTAAATCATCACTTTTAGACGAAATTACGGGGTGTAATGCATTACCAATGGCATTTTTTTCAAAACTTTTTTTTTCACTGTATTACACTTTTATAAGGTGGAATAGACTTATTAGAGATGTTTACAAGCAAAAATAATGATATCCCACCTTTTTTCGATTTTTAATGGTAAAAGTTGTTAGGACGCTCAGAACAGCTCAAAAGGGCCTAAATCATCACTTTTAGACGAAATTACGGGGTGTAATGCATTACCAATGGCATTTTTTTCAAAACTTTTTTTTTCACTGTATTACACTTTTATAAGGTGGAATAGACTTATTAGAGATGTTTACAAGCAAAAATAATGATATCCCACCTTTTTTTCGATTTTTAATGGTAAAAGTTGTTAGGACGCTCAGAACAGCTCAAAAGGGCCTAAATCATCACTTTTAGACGAAATTACGGGGTGTAATGCATTACCAATGGCATTTTTTTCAAAACTTTTTTTTTCACTGTATTACACTTTTATAAGGTGGAATAGACTTATTAGAGATGTTTACAAGCAAAAATAATGATATCCCACCTTTTTTCGATTTTTAATGGTAAAAGTTGTTAGGACGCTCAGAACAGCTCAAAAGGGCCTAAATCATCACTTTTAGACGAAATTACGGGGTGTAATGCATTACCAATGGCATTTTTTTCAAAACTTTTTTTTTCACTGTATTACACTTTTATAAGGTGGAATAGACTTATTAGAGATGTTTACAAGCAAAAATAATGATATCCCACCTTTTTTCGATTTTTAATGGTAAAAGTTGTTAGGACGCTCAGAACAGCTCAAAAGGGCCTAAATCATCACTTTTAGACGAAATTACGGGGTGTAATGCATTACCAATGGCATTTTTTTCAAAACTTTTTTTTTCACTGTATTACACTTTTATAAGGTGGAATAGACTTATTAGAGATGTTTACAAGCAAAAATAATGATATCCCACCTTTTTTTCGATTTTTAATGGTAAAAGTTGTTAGGACGCTCAGAACAGCTCAAAAGGGCCTAAATCATCACTTTTAGACGAAATTACGGGGTGTAATGCATTACCAATGGCATTTTTTTCAAAACTTTTTTTTTCACTGTATTACACTTTTATAAGGTGGAATAGACTTATTAGAGATGTTTACAAGCAAAAATAATGATATCCCACCTTTTTTCGATTTTTAATGGTAAAAGTTGTTAGGACGCTCAGAACAGCTCAAAAGGGCCTAAATCATCACTTTTAGACGAAATTACGGGGTGTAATGCATTACCAATGGCATTTTTTTCAAAACTTTTTTTTTCACTGTATTACACTTTTATAAGGTGGAATAGACTTATTAGAGATGTTTACAAGCAAAAATAATGATATCCCACCTTTTTTCGATTTTTAATGGTAAAAGTTGTTAGGACGCTCAGAACAGCTCAAAAGGGCCTAAATCATCACTTTTAGACGAAATTACGGGGTGTAATGCATTACCAATGGCATTTTTTTCAAAACTTTTTTTTTCACTGTATTACACTTTTATAAGGTGGAATAGACTTATTAGAGATGTTTACAAGCAAAAATAATGATATCCCACCTTTTTTCGATTTTTAATGGTAAAAGTTGTTAGGACGCTCAGAACAGCTCAAAAGGGCCTAAATCATCACTTTTAGACGAAATTACGGGGTGTAATGCATTACCAATGGCATTTTTTTCAAAACTTTTTTTTTCACTGTATTACACTTTTATAAGGTGGAATAGACTTATTAGAGATGTTTACAAGCAAAAATAATGATATCCCACCTTTTTTCGATTTTTAATGGTAAAAGTTGTTAGGACGCTCAGAACAGCTCAAAAGGGCCTAAATCATCACTTTTAGACGAAATTACGGGGTGTAATGCATTACCAATGGCATTTTTTTCAAAACTTTTTTTTTCACTGTATTACACTTTTATAAGGTGGAATAGACTTATTAGAGATGTTTACAAGCAAAAATAATGATATCCCACCTTTTTTCGATTTTTAATGGTAAAAGTTGTTAGGACGCTCAGAACAGCTCAAAAGGGCCTAAATCATCACTTTTAGACGAAATTACGGGGTGTAATGCATTACCAATGGCATTTTTTTCAAAACTTTTTTTTTCACTGTATTACACTTTTATAAGGTGGAATAGACTTATTAGAGATGTTTACAAGCAAAAATAATGATATCCCACCTTTTTTCGATTTTTAATGGTAAAAGTTGTTAGGACGCTCAGAACAGCTCAAAAGGGCCTAAATCATCACTTTTAGACGAAATTACGGGGTGTAATGCATTACCAATGGCATTTTTTTCAAAACTTTTTTTTTCACTGTATTACACTTTTATAAGGTGGAATAGACTTATTAGAGATGTTTACAAGCAAAAATAATGATATCCCACCTTTTTTCGATTTTTAATGGTAAAAGTTGTTAGGACGCTCAGAACAGCTCAAAAGGGCCTAAATCATCACTTTTAGACGAAATTACGGGGTGTAATGCATTACCAATGGCATTTTTTTCAAAACTTTTTTTTTCACTGTATTACACTTTTATAAGGTGGAATAGACTTATTAGAGATGTTTACAAGCAAAAATAATGATATCCCACCTTTTTTCGATTTTTAATGGTAAAAGTTGTTAGGACGCTCAGAACAGCTCAAAAGGGCCTAAATCATCACTTTTAGACGAAATTACGGGGTGTAATGCATTACCAATGGCATTTTTTTCAAAACTTTTTTTTTCACTGTATTACACTTTTATAAGGTGGAATAGACTTATTAGAGATGTTTACAAGCAAAAATAATGATATCCCACCTTTTTTCGATTTTTAATGGTAAAAGTTGTTAGGACGCTCAGAACAGCTCAAAAGGGCCTAAATCATCACTTTTAGACGAAATTACGGGGTGTAATGCATTACCAATGGCATTTTTTTCAAAACTTTTTTTTTCACTGTATTACACTTTTATAAGGTGGAATAGACTTATTAGAGATGTTTACAAGCAAAAATAATGATATCCCACCTTTTTTCGATTTTTAATGGTAAAAGTTGTTAGGACGCTCAGAACAGCTCAAAAGGGCCTAAATCATCACTTTTAGACGAAATTACGGGGTGTAATGCATTACCAATGGCATTTTTTTCAAAACTTTTTTTTTCACTGTATTACACTTTTATAAGGTGGAATAGACTTATTAGAGATGTTTACAAGCAAAAATAATGATATCCCACCTTTTTTCGATTTTTAATGGTAAAAGTTGTTAGGACGCTCAGAACAGCTCAAAAGGGCCTAAATCATCACTTTTAGACGAAATTACGGGGTGTAATGCATTACCAATGGCATTTTTTTCAAAACTTTTTTTTTCACTGTATTACACTTTTATAAGGTGGAATAGACTTATTAGAGATGTTTACAAGCAAAAATAATGATATCCCACCTTTTTTCGATTTTTAATGGTAAAAGTTGTTAGGACGCTCAGAACAGCTCAAAAGGGCCTAAATCATCACTTTTAGACGAAATTACGGGGTGTAATGCATTACCAATGGCATTTTTTTCAAAACTTTTTTTTTCACTGTATTACACTTTTATAAGGTGGAATAGACTTATTAGAGATGTTTACAAGCAAAAATAATGATATCCCACCTTTTTTCGATTTTTAATGGTAAAAGTTGTTAGGACGCTCAGAACAGCTCAAAAGGGCCTAAATCATCACTTTTAGACGAAATTACGGGGTGTAATGCATTACCAATGGCATTTTTTTCAAAACTTTTTTTTTCACTGTATTACACTTTTATAAGGTGGAATAGACTTATTAGAGATGTTTACAAGCAAAAATAATGATATCCCACCTTTTTTCGATTTTTAATGGTAAAAGTTGTTAGGACGCTCAGAACAGCTCAAAAGGGCCTAAATCATCACTTTTAGACGAAATTACGGGGTGTAATGCATTACCAATGGCATTTTTTTCAAAACTTTTTTTTTCACTGTATTACACTTTTATAAGGTGGAATAGACTTATTAGAGATGTTTACAAGCAAAAATAATGATATCCCACCTTTTTTCGATTTTTAATGGTAAAAGTTGTTAGGACGCTCAGAACAGCTCAAAAGGGCCTAAATCATCACTTTTAGACGAAATTACGGGGTGTAATGCATTACCAATGGCATTTTTTTCAAAACTTTTTTTTTCACTGTATTACACTTTTATAAGGTGGAATAGACTTATTAGAGATGTTTACAAGCAAAAATAATGATATCCCACCTTTTTTCGATTTTTAATGGTAAAAGTTGTTAGGACGCTCAGAACAGCTCAAAAGGGCCTAAATCATCACTTTTAGACGAAATTACGGGGTGTAATGCATTACCAATGGCATTTTTTTCAAAACTTTTTTTTTCACTGTATTACACTTTTATAAGGTGGAATAGACTTATTAGAGATGTTTACAAGCAAAAATAATGATATCCCACCTTTTTTCGATTTTTAATGGTAAAAGTTGTTAGGACGCTCAGAACAGCTCAAAAGGGCCTAAATCATCACTTTTAGACGAAATTACGGGGTGTAATGCATTACCAATGGCATTTTTTTCAAAACTTTTTTTTTCACTGTATTACACTTTTATAAGGTGGAATAGACTTATTAGAGATGTTTACAAGCAAAAATAATGATATCCCACCTTTTTTCGATTTTTAATGGTAAAAGTTGTTAGGACGCTCAGAACAGCTCAAAAGGGCCTAAATCATCACTTTTAGACGAAATTACGGGGTGTAATGCATTACCAATGGCATTTTTTTCAAAACTTTTTTTTTCACTGTATTACACTTTTATAAGGTGGAATAGACTTATTAGAGATGTTTACAAGCAAAAATAATGATATCCCACCTTTTTTCGATTTTTAATGGTAAAAGTTGTTAGGACGCTCAGAACAGCTCAAAAGGGCCTAAATCATCACTTTTAGACGAAATTACGGGGTGTAATGCATTACCAATGGCATTTTTTTCAAAACTTTTTTTTTCACTGTATTACACTTTTATAAGGTGGAATAGACTTATTAGAGATGTTTACAAGCAAAAATAATGATATCCCACCTTTTTTCGATTTTTAATGGTAAAAGTTGTTAGGACGCTCAGAACAGCTCAAAAGGGCCTAAATCATCACTTTTAGACGAAATTACGGGGTGTAATGCATTACCAATGGCATTTTTTTCAAAACTTTTTTTTTCACTGTATTACACTTTTATAAGGTGGAATAGACTTATTAGAGATGTTTACAAGCAAAAATAATGATATCCCACCTTTTTTCGATTTTTAATGGTAAAAGTTGTTAGGACGCTCAGAACAGCTCAAAAGGGCCTAAATCATCACTTTTAGACGAAATTACGGGGTGTAATGCATTACCAATGGCATTTTTTTCAAAACTTTTTTTTTCACTGTATTACACTTTTATAAGGTGGAATAGACTTATTAGAGATGTTTACAAGCAAAAATAATGATATCCCACCTTTTTTCGATTTTTAATGGTAAAAGTTGTTAGGACGCTCAGAACAGCTCAAAAGGGCCTAAATCATCACTTTTAGACGAAATTACGGGGTGTAATGCATTACCAATGGCATTTTTTTCAAAACTTTTTTTTTCACTGTATTACACTTTTATAAGGTGGAATAGACTTATTAGAGATGTTTACAAGCAAAAATAATGATATCCCACCTTTTTTCGATTTTTAATGGTAAAAGTTGTTAGGACGCTCAGAACAGCTCAAAAGGGCCTAAATCATCACTTTTAGACGAAATTACGGGGTGTAATGCATTACCAATGGCATTTTTTTCAAAACTTTTTTTTTCACTGTATTACACTTTTATAAGGTGGAATAGACTTATTAGAGATGTTTACAAGCAAAAATAATGATATCCCACCTTTTTTCGATTTTTAATGGTAAAAGTTGTTAGGACGCTCAGAACAGCTCAAAAGGGCCTAAATCATCACTTTTAGACGAAATTACGGGGTGTAATGCATTACCAATGGCATTTTTTTCAAAACTTTTTTTTTCACTGTATTACACTTTTATAAGGTGGAATAGACTTATTAGAGATGTTTACAAGCAAAAATAATGATATCCCACCTTTTTTCGATTTTTAATGGTAAAAGTTGTTAGGACGCTCAGAACAGCTCAAAAGGGCCTAAATCATCACTTTTAGACGAAATTACGGGGTGTAATGCATTACCAATGGCATTTTTTTCAAAACTTTTTTTTTCACTGTATTACACTTTTATAAGGTGGAATAGACTTATTAGAGATGTTTACAAGCAAAAATAATGATATCCCACCTTTTTTCGATTTTTAATGGTAAAAGTTGTTAGGACGCTCAGAACAGCTCAAAAGGGCCTAAATCATCACTTTTAGACGAAATTACGGGGTGTAATGCATTACCAATGGCATTTTTTTCAAAACTTTTTTTTTCACTGTATTACACTTTTATAAGGTGGAATAGACTTATTAGAGATGTTTACAAGCAAAAATAATGATATCCCACCTTTTTTCGATTTTTAATGGTAAAAGTTGTTAGGACGCTCAGAACAGCTCAAAAGGGCCTAAATCATCACTTTTAGACGAAATTACGGGGTGTAATGCATTACCAATGGCATTTTTTTCAAAACTTTTTTTTTCACTGTATTACACTTTTATAAGGTGGAATAGACTTATTAGAGATGTTTACAAGCAAAAATAATGATATCCCACCTTTTTTCGATTTTTAATGGTAAAAGTTGTTAGGACGCTCAGAACAGCTCAAAAGGGCCTAAATCATCACTTTTAGACGAAATTACGGGGTGTAATGCATTACCAATGGCATTTTTTTCAAAACTTTTTTTTTCACTGTATTACACTTTTATAAGGTGGAATAGACTTATTAGAGATGTTTACAAGCAAAAATAATGATATCCCACCTTTTTTCGATTTTTAATGGTAAAAGTTGTTAGGACGCTCAGAACAGCTCAAAAGGGCCTAAATCATCACTTTTAGACGAAATTACGGGGTGTAATGCATTACCAATGGCATTTTTTTCAAAACTTTTTTTTTCACTGTATTACACTTTTATAAGGTGGAATAGACTTATTAGAGATGTTTACAAGCAAAAATAATGATATCCCACCTTTTTTCGATTTTTAATGGTAAAAGTTGTTAGGACGCTCAGAACAGCTCAAAAGGGCCTAAATCATCACTTTTAGACGAAATTACGGGGTGTAATGCATTACCAATGGCATTTTTTTCAAAACTTTTTTTTTCACTGTATTACACTTTTATAAGGTGGAATAGACTTATTAGAGATGTTTACAAGCAAAAATAATGATATCCCACCTTTTTTCGATTTTTAATGGTAAAAGTTGTTAGGACGCTCAGAACAGCTCAAAAGGGCCTAAATCATCACTTTTAGACGAAATTACGGGGTGTAATGCATTACCAATGGCATTTTTTTCAAAACTTTTTTTTTCACTGTATTACACTTTTATAAGGTGGAATAGACTTATTAGAGATGTTTACAAGCAAAAATAATGATATCCCACCTTTTTTCGATTTTTAATGGTAAAAGTTGTTAGGACGCTCAGAACAGCTCAAAAGGGCCTAAATCATCACTTTTAGACGAAATTACGGGGTGTAATGCATTACCAATGGCATTTTTTTCAAAACTTTTTTTTTCACTGTATTACACTTTTATAAGGTGGAATAGACTTATTAGAGATGTTTACAAGCAAAAATAATGATATCCCACCTTTTTTCGATTTTTAATGGTAAAAGTTGTTAGGACGCTCAGAACAGCTCAAAAGGGCCTAAATCATCACTTTTAGACGAAATTACGGGGTGTAATGCATTACCAATGGCATTTTTTTCAAAACTTTTTTTTTCACTGTATTACACTTTTATAAGGTGGAATAGACTTATTAGAGATGTTTACAAGCAAAAATAATGATATCCCACCTTTTTTCGATTTTTAATGGTAAAAGTTGTTAGGACGCTCAGAACAGCTCAAAAGGGCCTAAATCATCACTTTTAGACGAAATTACGGGGTGTAATGCATTACCAATGGCATTTTTTTCAAAACTTTTTTTTTCACTGTATTACACTTTTATAAGGTGGAATAGACTTATTAGAGATGTTTACAAGCAAAAATAATGATATCCCACCTTTTTTCGATTTTTAATGGTAAAAGTTGTTAGGACGCTCAGAACAGCTCAAAAGGGCCTAAATCATCACTTTTAGACGAAATTACGGGGTGTAATGCATTACCAATGGCATTTTTTTCAAAACTTTTTTTTTCACTGTATTACACTTTTATAAGGTGGAATAGACTTATTAGAGATGTTTACAAGCAAAAATAATGATATCCCACCTTTTTTCGATTTTTAATGGTAAAAGTTGTTAGGACGCTCAGAACAGCTCAAAAGGGCCTAAATCATCACTTTTAGACGAAATTACGGGGTGTAATGCATTACCAATGGCATTTTTTTCAAAACTTTTTTTTTCACTGTATTACACTTTTATAAGGTGGAATAGACTTATTAGAGATGTTTACAAGCAAAAATAATGATATCCCACCTTTTTTCGATTTTTAATGGTAAAAGTTGTTAGGACGCTCAGAACAGCTCAAAAGGGCCTAAATCATCACTTTTAGACGAAATTACGGGGTGTAATGCATTACCAATGGCATTTTTTTCAAAACTTTTTTTTTCACTGTATTACACTTTTATAAGGTGGAATAGACTTATTAGAGATGTTTACAAGCAAAAATAATGATATCCCACCTTTTTTCGATTTTTAATGGTAAAAGTTGTTAGGACGCTCAGAACAGCTCAAAAGGGCCTAAATCATCACTTTTAGACGAAATTACGGGGTGTAATGCATTACCAATGGCATTTTTTTCAAAACTTTTTTTTTCACTGTATTACACTTTTATAAGGTGGAATAGACTTATTAGAGATGTTTACAAGCAAAAATAATGATATCCCACCTTTTTTCGATTTTTAATGGTAAAAGTTGTTAGGACGCTCAGAACAGCTCAAAAGGGCCTAAATCATCACTTTTAGACGAAATTACGGGGTGTAATGCATTACCAATGGCATTTTTTTCAAAACTTTTTTTTTCACTGTATTACACTTTTATAAGGTGGAATAGACTTATTAGAGATGTTTACAAGCAAAAATAATGATATCCCACCTTTTTTCGATTTTTAATGGTAAAAGTTGTTAGGACGCTCAGAACAGCTCAAAAGGGCCTAAATCATCACTTTTAGACGAAATTACGGGGTGTAATGCATTACCAATGGCATTTTTTTCAAAACTTTTTTTTTCACTGTATTACACTTTTATAAGGTGGAATAGACTTATTAGAGATGTTTACAAGCAAAAATAATGATATCCCACCTTTTTTCGATTTTTAATGGTAAAAGTTGTTAGGACGCTCAGAACAGCTCAAAAGGGCCTAAATCATCACTTTTAGACGAAATTACGGGGTGTAATGCATTACCAATGGCATTTTTTTCAAAACTTTTTTTTTCACTGTATTACACTTTTATAAGGTGGAATAGACTTATTAGAGATGTTTACAAGCAAAAATAATGATATCCCACCTTTTTTCGATTTTTAATGGTAAAAGTTGTTAGGACGCTCAGAACAGCTCAAAAGGGCCTAAATCATCACTTTTAGACGAAATTACGGGGTGTAATGCATTACCAATGGCATTTTTTTCAAAACTTTTTTTTTCACTGTATTACACTTTTATAAGGTGGAATAGACTTATTAGAGATGTTTACAAGCAAAAATAATGATATCCCACCTTTTTTCGATTTTTAATGGTAAAAGTTGTTAGGACGCTCAGAACAGCTCAAAAGGGCCTAAATCATCACTTTTAGACGAAATTACGGGGTGTAATGCATTACCAATGGCATTTTTTTCAAAACTTTTTTTTTCACTGTATTACACTTTTATAAGGTGGAATAGACTTATTAGAGATGTTTACAAGCAAAAATAATGATATCCCACCTTTTTTCGATTTTTAATGGTAAAAGTTGTTAGGACGCTCAGAACAGCTCAAAAGGGCCTAAATCATCACTTTTAGACGAAATTACGGGGTGTAATGCATTACCAATGGCATTTTTTTCAAAACTTTTTTTTTCACTGTATTACACTTTTATAAGGTGGAATAGACTTATTAGAGATGTTTACAAGCAAAAATAATGATATCCCACCTTTTTTCGATTTTTAATGGTAAAAGTTGTTAGGACGCTCAGAACAGCTCAAAAGGGCCTAAATCATCACTTTTAGACGAAATTACGGGGTGTAATGCATTACCAATGGCATTTTTTTCAAAACTTTTTTTTTCACTGTATTACACTTTTATAAGGTGGAATAGACTTATTAGAGATGTTTACAAGCAAAAATAATGATATCCCACCTTTTTTCGATTTTTAATGGTAAAAGTTGTTAGGACGCTCAGAACAGCTCAAAAGGGCCTAAATCATCACTTTTAGACGAAATTACGGGGTGTAATGCATTACCAATGGCATTTTTTTCAAAACTTTTTTTTTCACTGTATTACACTTTTATAAGGTGGAATAGACTTATTAGAGATGTTTACAAGCAAAAATAATGATATCCCACCTTTTTTCGATTTTTAATGGTAAAAGTTGTTAGGACGCTCAGAACAGCTCAAAAGGGCCTAAATCATCACTTTTAGACGAAATTACGGGGTGTAATGCATTACCAATGGCATTTTTTTCAAAACTTTTTTTTTCACTGTATTACACTTTTATAAGGTGGAATAGACTTATTAGAGATGTTTACAAGCAAAAATAATGATATCCCACCTTTTTTCGATTTTTAATGGTAAAAGTTGTTAGGACGCTCAGAACAGCTCAAAAGGGCCTAAATCATCACTTTTAGACGAAATTACGGGGTGTAATGCATTACCAATGGCATTTTTTTCAAAACTTTTTTTTTCACTGTATTACACTTTTATAAGGTGGAATAGACTTATTAGAGATGTTTACAAGCAAAAATAATGATATCCCACCTTTTTTCGATTTTTAATGGTAAAAGTTGTTAGGACGCTCAGAACAGCTCAAAAGGGCCTAAATCATCACTTTTAGACGAAATTACGGGGTGTAATGCATTACCAATGGCATTTTTTTCAAAACTTTTTTTTTCACTGTATTACACTTTTATAAGGTGGAATAGACTTATTAGAGATGTTTACAAGCAAAAATAATGATATCCCACCTTTTTTCGATTTTTAATGGTAAAAGTTGTTAGGACGCTCAGAACAGCTCAAAAGGGCCTAAATCATCACTTTTAGACGAAATTACGGGGTGTAATGCATTACCAATGGCATTTTTTTCAAAACTTTTTTTTTCACTGTATTACACTTTTATAAGGTGGAATAGACTTATTAGAGATGTTTACAAGCAAAAATAATGATATCCCACCTTTTTTCGATTTTTAATGGTAAAAGTTGTTAGGACGCTCAGAACAGCTCAAAAGGGCCTAAATCATCACTTTTAGACGAAATTACGGGGTGTAATGCATTACCAATGGCATTTTTTTCAAAACTTTTTTTTTCACTGTATTACACTTTTATAAGGTGGAATAGACTTATTAGAGATGTTTACAAGCAAAAATAATGATATCCCACCTTTTTTCGATTTTTAATGGTAAAAGTTGTTAGGACGCTCAGAACAGCTCAAAAGGGCCTAAATCATCACTTTTAGACGAAATTACGGGGTGTAATGCATTACCAATGGCATTTTTTTCAAAACTTTTTTTTTCACTGTATTACACTTTTATAAGGTGGAATAGACTTATTAGAGATGTTTACAAGCAAAAATAATGATATCCCACCTTTTTTCGATTTTTAATGGTAAAAGTTGTTAGGACGCTCAGAACAGCTCAAAAGGGCCTAAATCATCACTTTTAGACGAAATTACGGGGTGTAATGCATTACCAATGGCATTTTTTTCAAAACTTTTTTTTTCACTGTATTACACTTTTATAAGGTGGAATAGACTTATTAGAGATGTTTACAAGCAAAAATAATGATATCCCACCTTTTTTCGATTTTTAATGGTAAAAGTTGTTAGGACGCTCAGAACAGCTCAAAAGGGCCTAAATCATCACTTTTAGACGAAATTACGGGGTGTAATGCATTACCAATGGCATTTTTTTCAAAACTTTTTTTTTCACTGTATTACACTTTTATAAGGTGGAATAGACTTATTAGAGATGTTTACAAGCAAAAATAATGATATCCCACCTTTTTTCGATTTTTAATGGTAAAAGTTGTTAGGACGCTCAGAACAGCTCAAAAGGGCCTAAATCATCACTTTTAGACGAAATTACGGGGTGTAATGCATTACCAATGGCATTTTTTTCAAAACTTTTTTTTTCACTGTATTACACTTTTATAAGGTGGAATAGACTTATTAGAGATGTTTACAAGCAAAAATAATGATATCCCACCTTTTTTCGATTTTTAATGGTAAAAGTTGTTAGGACGCTCAGAACAGCTCAAAAGGGCCTAAATCATCACTTTTAGACGAAATTACGGGGTGTAATGCATTACCAATGGCATTTTTTTCAAAACTTTTTTTTTCACTGTATTACACTTTTATAAGGTGGAATAGACTTATTAGAGATGTTTACAAGCAAAAATAATGATATCCCACCTTTTTTCGATTTTTAATGGTAAAAGTTGTTAGGACGCTCAGAACAGCTCAAAAGGGCCTAAATCATCACTTTTAGACGAAATTACGGGGTGTAATGCATTACCAATGGCATTTTTTTCAAAACTTTTTTTTTCACTGTATTACACTTTTATAAGGTGGAATAGACTTATTAGAGATGTTTACAAGCAAAAATAATGATATCCCACCTTTTTTCGATTTTTAATGGTAAAAGTTGTTAGGACGCTCAGAACAGCTCAAAAGGGCCTAAATCATCACTTTTAGACGAAATTACGGGGTGTAATGCATTACCAATGGCATTTTTTTCAAAACTTTTTTTTTCACTGTATTACACTTTTATAAGGTGGAATAGACTTATTAGAGATGTTTACAAGCAAAAATAATGATATCCCACCTTTTTTCGATTTTTAATGGTAAAAGTTGTTAGGACGCTCAGAACAGCTCAAAAGGGCCTAAATCATCACTTTTAGACGAAATTACGGGGTGTAATGCATTACCAATGGCATTTTTTTCAAAACTTTTTTTTTCACTGTATTACACTTTTATAAGGTGGAATAGACTTATTAGAGATGTTTACAAGCAAAAATAATGATATCCCACCTTTTTTCGATTTTTAATGGTAAAAGTTGTTAGGACGCTCAGAACAGCTCAAAAGGGCCTAAATCATCACTTTTAGACGAAATTACGGGGTGTAATGCATTACCAATGGCATTTTTTTCAAAACTTTTTTTTTCACTGTATTACACTTTTATAAGGTGGAATAGACTTATTAGAGATGTTTACAAGCAAAAATAATGATATCCCACCTTTTTTCGATTTTTAATGGTAAAAGTTGTTAGGACGCTCAGAACAGCTCAAAAGGGCCTAAATCATCACTTTTAGACGAAATTACGGGGTGTAATGCATTACCAATGGCATTTTTTTCAAAACTTTTTTTTTCACTGTATTACACTTTTATAAGGTGGAATAGACTTATTAGAGATGTTTACAAGCAAAAATAATGATATCCCACCTTTTTTCGATTTTTAATGGTAAAAGTTGTTAGGACGCTCAGAACAGCTCAAAAGGGCCTAAATCATCACTTTTAGACGAAATTACGGGGTGTAATGCATTACCAATGGCATTTTTTTCAAAACTTTTTTTTTCACTGTATTACACTTTTATAAGGTGGAATAGACTTATTAGAGATGTTTACAAGCAAAAATAATGATATCCCACCTTTTTTCGATTTTTAATGGTAAAAGTTGTTAGGACGCTCAGAACAGCTCAAAAGGGCCTAAATCATCACTTTTAGACGAAATTACGGGGTGTAATGCATTACCAATGGCATTTTTTTCAAAACTTTTTTTTTCACTGTATTACACTTTTATAAGGTGGAATAGACTTATTAGAGATGTTTACAAGCAAAAATAATGATATCCCACCTTTTTTCGATTTTTAATGGTAAAAGTTGTTAGGACGCTCAGAACAGCTCAAAAGGGCCTAAATCATCACTTTTAGACGAAATTACGGGGTGTAATGCATTACCAATGGCATTTTTTTCAAAACTTTTTTTTTCACTGTATTACACTTTTATAAGGTGGAATAGACTTATTAGAGATGTTTACAAGCAAAAATAATGATATCCCACCTTTTTTCGATTTTTAATGGTAAAAGTTGTTAGGACGCTCAGAACAGCTCAAAAGGGCCTAAATCATCACTTTTAGACGAAATTACGGGGTGTAATGCATTACCAATGGCATTTTTTTCAAAACTTTTTTTTTCACTGTATTACACTTTTATAAGGTGGAATAGACTTATTAGAGATGTTTACAAGCAAAAATAATGATATCCCACCTTTTTTCGATTTTTAATGGTAAAAGTTGTTAGGACGCTCAGAACAGCTCAAAAGGGCCTAAATCATCACTTTTAGACGAAATTACGGGGTGTAATGCATTACCAATGGCATTTTTTTCAAAACTTTTTTTTTCACTGTATTACACTTTTATAAGGTGGAATAGACTTATTAGAGATGTTTACAAGCAAAAATAATGATATCCCACCTTTTTTCGATTTTTAATGGTAAAAGTTGTTAGGACGCTCAGAACAGCTCAAAAGGGCCTAAATCATCACTTTTAGACGAAATTACGGGGTGTAATGCATTACCAATGGCATTTTTTTCAAAACTTTTTTTTTCACTGTATTACACTTTTATAAGGTGGAATAGACTTATTAGAGATGTTTACAAGCAAAAATAATGATATCCCACCTTTTTTCGATTTTTAATGGTAAAAGTTGTTAGGACGCTCAGAACAGCTCAAAAGGGCCTAAATCATCACTTTTAGACGAAATTACGGGGTGTAATGCATTACCAATGGCATTTTTTTCAAAACTTTTTTTTTCACTGTATTACACTTTTATAAGGTGGAATAGACTTATTAGAGATGTTTACAAGCAAAAATAATGATATCCCACCTTTTTTCGATTTTTAATGGTAAAAGTTGTTAGGACGCTCAGAACAGCTCAAAAGGGCCTAAATCATCACTTTTAGACGAAATTACGGGGTGTAATGCATTACCAATGGCATTTTTTTCAAAACTTTTTTTTTCACTGTATTACACTTTTATAAGGTGGAATAGACTTATTAGAGATGTTTACAAGCAAAAATAATGATATCCCACCTTTTTTCGATTTTTAATGGTAAAAGTTGTTAGGACGCTCAGAACAGCTCAAAAGGGCCTAAATCATCACTTTTAGACGAAATTACGGGGTGTAATGCATTACCAATGGCATTTTTTTCAAAACTTTTTTTTTCACTGTATTACACTTTTATAAGGTGGAATAGACTTATTAGAGATGTTTACAAGCAAAAATAATGATATCCCACCTTTTTTCGATTTTTAATGGTAAAAGTTGTTAGGACGCTCAGAACAGCTCAAAAGGGCCTAAATCATCACTTTTAGACGAAATTACGGGGTGTAATGCATTACCAATGGCATTTTTTTCAAAACTTTTTTTTTCACTGTATTACACTTTTATAAGGTGGAATAGACTTATTAGAGATGTTTACAAGCAAAAATAATGATATCCCACCTTTTTTCGATTTTTAATGGTAAAAGTTGTTAGGACGCTCAGAACAGCTCAAAAGGGCCTAAATCATCACTTTTAGACGAAATTACGGGGTGTAATGCATTACCAATGGCATTTTTTTCAAAACTTTTTTTTTCACTGTATTACACTTTTATAAGGTGGAATAGACTTATTAGAGATGTTTACAAGCAAAAATAATGATATCCCACCTTTTTTCGATTTTTAATGGTAAAAGTTGTTAGGACGCTCAGAACAGCTCAAAAGGGCCTAAATCATCACTTTTAGACGAAATTACGGGGTGTAATGCATTACCAATGGCATTTTTTTCAAAACTTTTTTTTTCACTGTATTACACTTTTATAAGGTGGAATAGACTTATTAGAGATGTTTACAAGCAAAAATAATGATATCCCACCTTTTTTCGATTTTTAATGGTAAAAGTTGTTAGGACGCTCAGAACAGCTCAAAAGGGCCTAAATCATCACTTTTAGACGAAATTACGGGGTGTAATGCATTACCAATGGCATTTTTTTCAAAACTTTTTTTTTCACTGTATTACACTTTTATAAGGTGGAATAGACTTATTAGAGATGTTTACAAGCAAAAATAATGATATCCCACCTTTTTTCGATTTTTAATGGTAAAAGTTGTTAGGACGCTCAGAACAGCTCAAAAGGGCCTAAATCATCACTTTTAGACGAAATTACGGGGTGTAATGCATTACCAATGGCATTTTTTTCAAAACTTTTTTTTTCACTGTATTACACTTTTATAAGGTGGAATAGACTTATTAGAGATGTTTACAAGCAAAAATAATGATATCCCACCTTTTTTCGATTTTTAATGGTAAAAGTTGTTAGGACGCTCAGAACAGCTCAAAAGGGCCTAAATCATCACTTTTAGACGAAATTACGGGGTGTAATGCATTACCAATGGCATTTTTTTCAAAACTTTTTTTTTCACTGTATTACACTTTTATAAGGTGGAATAGACTTATTAGAGATGTTTACAAGCAAAAATAATGATATCCCACCTTTTTTCGATTTTTAATGGTAAAAGTTGTTAGGACGCTCAGAACAGCTCAAAAGGGCCTAAATCATCACTTTTAGACGAAATTACGGGGTGTAATGCATTACCAATGGCATTTTTTTCAAAACTTTTTTTTTCACTGTATTACACTTTTATAAGGTGGAATAGACTTATTAGAGATGTTTACAAGCAAAAATAATGATATCCCACCTTTTTTCGATTTTTAATGGTAAAAGTTGTTAGGACGCTCAGAACAGCTCAAAAGGGCCTAAATCATCACTTTTAGACGAAATTACGGGGTGTAATGCATTACCAATGGCATTTTTTTCAAAACTTTTTTTTTCACTGTATTACACTTTTATAAGGTGGAATAGACTTATTAGAGATGTTTACAAGCAAAAATAATGATATCCCACCTTTTTTCGATTTTTAATGGTAAAAGTTGTTAGGACGCTCAGAACAGCTCAAAAGGGCCTAAATCATCACTTTTAGACGAAATTACGGGGTGTAATGCATTACCAATGGCATTTTTTTCAAAACTTTTTTTTTCACTGTATTACACTTTTATAAGGTGGAATAGACTTATTAGAGATGTTTACAAGCAAAAATAATGATATCCCACCTTTTTTCGATTTTTAATGGTAAAAGTTGTTAGGACGCTCAGAACAGCTCAAAAGGGCCTAAATCATCACTTTTAGACGAAATTACGGGGTGTAATGCATTACCAATGGCATTTTTTTCAAAACTTTTTTTTTCACTGTATTACACTTTTATAAGGTGGAATAGACTTATTAGAGATGTTTACAAGCAAAAATAATGATATCCCACCTTTTTTCGATTTTTAATGGTAAAAGTTGTTAGGACGCTCAGAACAGCTCAAAAGGGCCTAAATCATCACTTTTAGACGAAATTACGGGGTGTAATGCATTACCAATGGCATTTTTTTCAAAACTTTTTTTTTCACTGTATTACACTTTTATAAGGTGGAATAGACTTATTAGAGATGTTTACAAGCAAAAATAATGATATCCCACCTTTTTTCGATTTTTAATGGTAAAAGTTGTTAGGACGCTCAGAACAGCTCAAAAGGGCCTAAATCATCACTTTTAGACGAAATTACGGGGTGTAATGCATTACCAATGGCATTTTTTTCAAAACTTTTTTTTTCACTGTATTACACTTTTATAAGGTGGAATAGACTTATTAGAGATGTTTACAAGCAAAAATAATGATATCCCACCTTTTTTCGATTTTTAATGGTAAAAGTTGTTAGGACGCTCAGAACAGCTCAAAAGGGCCTAAATCATCACTTTTAGACGAAATTACGGGGTGTAATGCATTACCAATGGCATTTTTTTCAAAACTTTTTTTTTCACTGTATTACACTTTTATAAGGTGGAATAGACTTATTAGAGATGTTTACAAGCAAAAATAATGATATCCCACCTTTTTTCGATTTTTAATGGTAAAAGTTGTTAGGACGCTCAGAACAGCTCAAAAGGGCCTAAATCATCACTTTTAGACGAAATTACGGGGTGTAATGCATTACCAATGGCATTTTTTTCAAAACTTTTTTTTTCACTGTATTACACTTTTATAAGGTGGAATAGACTTATTAGAGATGTTTACAAGCAAAAATAATGATATCCCACCTTTTTTCGATTTTTAATGGTAAAAGTTGTTAGGACGCTCAGAACAGCTCAAAAGGGCCTAAATCATCACTTTTAGACGAAATTACGGGGTGTAATGCATTACCAATGGCATTTTTTTCAAAACTTTTTTTTTCACTGTATTACACTTTTATAAGGTGGAATAGACTTATTAGAGATGTTTACAAGCAAAAATAATGATATCCCACCTTTTTTCGATTTTTAATGGTAAAAGTTGTTAGGACGCTCAGAACAGCTCAAAAGGGCCTAAATCATCACTTTTAGACGAAATTACGGGGTGTAATGCATTACCAATGGCATTTTTTTCAAAACTTTTTTTTTCACTGTATTACACTTTTATAAGGTGGAATAGACTTATTAGAGATGTTTACAAGCAAAAATAATGATATCCCACCTTTTTTCGATTTTTAATGGTAAAAGTTGTTAGGACGCTCAGAACAGCTCAAAAGGGCCTAAATCATCACTTTTAGACGAAATTACGGGGTGTAATGCATTACCAATGGCATTTTTTTCAAAACTTTTTTTTTCACTGTATTACACTTTTATAAGGTGGAATAGACTTATTAGAGATGTTTACAAGCAAAAATAATGATATCCCACCTTTTTTCGATTTTTAATGGTAAAAGTTGTTAGGACGCTCAGAACAGCTCAAAAGGGCCTAAATCATCACTTTTAGACGAAATTACGGGGTGTAATGCATTACCAATGGCATTTTTTTCAAAACTTTTTTTTTCACTGTATTACACTTTTATAAGGTGGAATAGACTTATTAGAGATGTTTACAAGCAAAAATAATGATATCCCACCTTTTTTCGATTTTTAATGGTAAAAGTTGTTAGGACGCTCAGAACAGCTCAAAAGGGCCTAAATCATCACTTTTAGACGAAATTACGGGGTGTAATGCATTACCAATGGCATTTTTTTCAAAACTTTTTTTTTCACTGTATTACACTTTTATAAGGTGGAATAGACTTATTAGAGATGTTTACAAGCAAAAATAATGATATCCCACCTTTTTTCGATTTTTAATGGTAAAAGTTGTTAGGACGCTCAGAACAGCTCAAAAGGGCCTAAATCATCACTTTTAGACGAAATTACGGGGTGTAATGCATTACCAATGGCATTTTTTTCAAAACTTTTTTTTTCACTGTATTACACTTTTATAAGGTGGAATAGACTTATTAGAGATGTTTACAAGCAAAAATAATGATATCCCACCTTTTTTCGATTTTTAATGGTAAAAGTTGTTAGGACGCTCAGAACAGCTCAAAAGGGCCTAAATCATCACTTTTAGACGAAATTACGGGGTGTAATGCATTACCAATGGCATTTTTTTCAAAACTTTTTTTTTCACTGTATTACACTTTTATAAGGTGGAATAGACTTATTAGAGATGTTTACAAGCAAAAATAATGATATCCCACCTTTTTTCGATTTTTAATGGTAAAAGTTGTTAGGACGCTCAGAACAGCTCAAAAGGGCCTAAATCATCACTTTTAGACGAAATTACGGGGTGTAATGCATTACCAATGGCATTTTTTTCAAAACTTTTTTTTTCACTGTATTACACTTTTATAAGGTGGAATAGACTTATTAGAGATGTTTACAAGCAAAAATAATGATATCCCACCTTTTTTCGATTTTTAATGGTAAAAGTTGTTAGGACGCTCAGAACAGCTCAAAAGGGCCTAAATCATCACTTTTAGACGAAATTACGGGGTGTAATGCATTACCAATGGCATTTTTTTCAAAACTTTTTTTTTCACTGTATTACACTTTTATAAGGTGGAATAGACTTATTAGAGATGTTTACAAGCAAAAATAATGATATCCCACCTTTTTTCGATTTTTAATGGTAAAAGTTGTTAGGACGCTCAGAACAGCTCAAAAGGGCCTAAATCATCACTTTTAGACGAAATTACGGGGTGTAATGCATTACCAATGGCATTTTTTTCAAAACTTTTTTTTTCACTGTATTACACTTTTATAAGGTGGAATAGACTTATTAGAGATGTTTACAAGCAAAAATAATGATATCCCACCTTTTTTCGATTTTTAATGGTAAAAGTTGTTAGGACGCTCAGAACAGCTCAAAAGGGCCTAAATCATCACTTTTAGACGAAATTACGGGGTGTAATGCATTACCAATGGCATTTTTTTCAAAACTTTTTTTTTCACTGTATTACACTTTTATAAGGTGGAATAGACTTATTAGAGATGTTTACAAGCAAAAATAATGATATCCCACCTTTTTTCGATTTTTAATGGTAAAAGTTGTTAGGACGCTCAGAACAGCTCAAAAGGGCCTAAATCATCACTTTTAGACGAAATTACGGGGTGTAATGCATTACCAATGGCATTTTTTTCAAAACTTTTTTTTTCACTGTATTACACTTTTATAAGGTGGAATAGACTTATTAGAGATGTTTACAAGCAAAAATAATGATATCCCACCTTTTTTCGATTTTTAATGGTAAAAGTTGTTAGGACGCTCAGAACAGCTCAAAAGGGCCTAAATCATCACTTTTAGACGAAATTACGGGGTGTAATGCATTACCAATGGCATTTTTTTCAAAACTTTTTTTTTCACTGTATTACACTTTTATAAGGTGGAATAGACTTATTAGAGATGTTTACAAGCAAAAATAATGATATCCCACCTTTTTTCGATTTTTAATGGTAAAAGTTGTTAGGACGCTCAGAACAGCTCAAAAGGGCCTAAATCATCACTTTTAGACGAAATTACGGGGTGTAATGCATTACCAATGGCATTTTTTTCAAAACTTTTTTTTTCACTGTATTACACTTTTATAAGGTGGAATAGACTTATTAGAGATGTTTACAAGCAAAAATAATGATATCCCACCTTTTTTCGATTTTTAATGGTAAAAGTTGTTAGGACGCTCAGAACAGCTCAAAAGGGCCTAAATCATCACTTTTAGACGAAATTACGGGGTGTAATGCATTACCAATGGCATTTTTTTCAAAACTTTTTTTTTCACTGTATTACACTTTTATAAGGTGGAATAGACTTATTAGAGATGTTTACAAGCAAAAATAATGATATCCCACCTTTTTTCGATTTTTAATGGTAAAAGTTGTTAGGACGCTCAGAACAGCTCAAAAGGGCCTAAATCATCACTTTTAGACGAAATTACGGGGTGTAATGCATTACCAATGGCATTTTTTTCAAAACTTTTTTTTTCACTGTATTACACTTTTATAAGGTGGAATAGACTTATTAGAGATGTTTACAAGCAAAAATAATGATATCCCACCTTTTTTCGATTTTTAATGGTAAAAGTTGTTAGGACGCTCAGAACAGCTCAAAAGGGCCTAAATCATCACTTTTAGACGAAATTACGGGGTGTAATGCATTACCAATGGCATTTTTTTCAAAACTTTTTTTTTCACTGTATTACACTTTTATAAGGTGGAATAGACTTATTAGAGATGTTTACAAGCAAAAATAATGATATCCCACCTTTTTTCGATTTTTAATGGTAAAAGTTGTTAGGACGCTCAGAACAGCTCAAAAGGGCCTAAATCATCACTTTTAGACGAAATTACGGGGTGTAATGCATTACCAATGGCATTTTTTTCAAAACTTTTTTTTTCACTGTATTACACTTTTATAAGGTGGAATAGACTTATTAGAGATGTTTACAAGCAAAAATAATGATATCCCACCTTTTTTCGATTTTTAATGGTAAAAGTTGTTAGGACGCTCAGAACAGCTCAAAAGGGCCTAAATCATCACTTTTAGACGAAATTACGGGGTGTAATGCATTACCAATGGCATTTTTTTCAAAACTTTTTTTTTCACTGTATTACACTTTTATAAGGTGGAATAGACTTATTAGAGATGTTTACAAGCAAAAATAATGATATCCCACCTTTTTTCGATTTTTAATGGTAAAAGTTGTTAGGACGCTCAGAACAGCTCAAAAGGGCCTAAATCATCACTTTTAGACGAAATTACGGGGTGTAATGCATTACCAATGGCATTTTTTTCAAAACTTTTTTTTTCACTGTATTACACTTTTATAAGGTGGAATAGACTTATTAGAGATGTTTACAAGCAAAAATAATGATATCCCACCTTTTTTCGATTTTTAATGGTAAAAGTTGTTAGGACGCTCAGAACAGCTCAAAAGGGCCTAAATCATCACTTTTAGACGAAATTACGGGGTGTAATGCATTACCAATGGCATTTTTTTCAAAACTTTTTTTTTCACTGTATTACACTTTTATAAGGTGGAATAGACTTATTAGAGATGTTTACAAGCAAAAATAATGATATCCCACCTTTTTTCGATTTTTAATGGTAAAAGTTGTTAGGACGCTCAGAACAGCTCAAAAGGGCCTAAATCATCACTTTTAGACGAAATTACGGGGTGTAATGCATTACCAATGGCATTTTTTTCAAAACTTTTTTTTTCACTGTATTACACTTTTATAAGGTGGAATAGACTTATTAGAGATGTTTACAAGCAAAAATAATGATATCCCACCTTTTTTCGATTTTTAATGGTAAAAGTTGTTAGGACGCTCAGAACAGCTCAAAAGGGCCTAAATCATCACTTTTAGACGAAATTACGGGGTGTAATGCATTACCAATGGCATTTTTTTCAAAACTTTTTTTTTCACTGTATTACACTTTTATAAGGTGGAATAGACTTATTAGAGATGTTTACAAGCAAAAATAATGATATCCCACCTTTTTTCGATTTTTAATGGTAAAAGTTGTTAGGACGCTCAGAACAGCTCAAAAGGGCCTAAATCATCACTTTTAGACGAAATTACGGGGTGTAATGCATTACCAATGGCATTTTTTTCAAAACTTTTTTTTTCACTGTATTACACTTTTATAAGGTGGAATAGACTTATTAGAGATGTTTACAAGCAAAAATAATGATATCCCACCTTTTTTCGATTTTTAATGGTAAAAGTTGTTAGGACGCTCAGAACAGCTCAAAAGGGCCTAAATCATCACTTTTAGACGAAATTACGGGGTGTAATGCATTACCAATGGCATTTTTTTCAAAACTTTTTTTTTCACTGTATTACACTTTTATAAGGTGGAATAGACTTATTAGAGATGTTTACAAGCAAAAATAATGATATCCCACCTTTTTTCGATTTTTAATGGTAAAAGTTGTTAGGACGCTCAGAACAGCTCAAAAGGGCCTAAATCATCACTTTTAGACGAAATTACGGGGTGTAATGCATTACCAATGGCATTTTTTTCAAAACTTTTTTTTTCACTGTATTACACTTTTATAAGGTGGAATAGACTTATTAGAGATGTTTACAAGCAAAAATAATGATATCCCACCTTTTTTCGATTTTTAATGGTAAAAGTTGTTAGGACGCTCAGAACAGCTCAAAAGGGCCTAAATCATCACTTTTAGACGAAATTACGGGGTGTAATGCATTACCAATGGCATTTTTTTCAAAACTTTTTTTTTCACTGTATTACACTTTTATAAGGTGGAATAGACTTATTAGAGATGTTTACAAGCAAAAATAATGATATCCCACCTTTTTTCGATTTTTAATGGTAAAAGTTGTTAGGACGCTCAGAACAGCTCAAAAGGGCCTAAATCATCACTTTTAGACGAAATTACGGGGTGTAATGCATTACCAATGGCATTTTTTTCAAAACTTTTTTTTTCACTGTATTACACTTTTATAAGGTGGAATAGACTTATTAGAGATGTTTACAAGCAAAAATAATGATATCCCACCTTTTTTCGATTTTTAATGGTAAAAGTTGTTAGGACGCTCAGAACAGCTCAAAAGGGCCTAAATCATCACTTTTAGACGAAATTACGGGGTGTAATGCATTACCAATGGCATTTTTTTCAAAACTTTTTTTTTCACTGTATTACACTTTTATAAGGTGGAATAGACTTATTAGAGATGTTTACAAGCAAAAATAATGATATCCCACCTTTTTTCGATTTTTAATGGTAAAAGTTGTTAGGACGCTCAGAACAGCTCAAAAGGGCCTAAATCATCACTTTTAGACGAAATTACGGGGTGTAATGCATTACCAATGGCATTTTTTTCAAAACTTTTTTTTTCACTGTATTACACTTTTATAAGGTGGAATAGACTTATTAGAGATGTTTACAAGCAAAAATAATGATATCCCACCTTTTTTCGATTTTTAATGGTAAAAGTTGTTAGGACGCTCAGAACAGCTCAAAAGGGCCTAAATCATCACTTTTAGACGAAATTACGGGGTGTAATGCATTACCAATGGCATTTTTTTCAAAACTTTTTTTTTCACTGTATTACACTTTTATAAGGTGGAATAGACTTATTAGAGATGTTTACAAGCAAAAATAATGATATCCCACCTTTTTTCGATTTTTAATGGTAAAAGTTGTTAGGACGCTCAGAACAGCTCAAAAGGGCCTAAATCATCACTTTTAGACGAAATTACGGGGTGTAATGCATTACCAATGGCATTTTTTTCAAAACTTTTTTTTTCACTGTATTACACTTTTATAAGGTGGAATAGACTTATTAGAGATGTTTACAAGCAAAAATAATGATATCCCACCTTTTTTCGATTTTTAATGGTAAAAGTTGTTAGGACGCTCAGAACAGCTCAAAAGGGCCTAAATCATCACTTTTAGACGAAATTACGGGGTGTAATGCATTACCAATGGCATTTTTTTCAAAACTTTTTTTTTCACTGTATTACACTTTTATAAGGTGGAATAGACTTATTAGAGATGTTTACAAGCAAAAATAATGATATCCCACCTTTTTTCGATTTTTAATGGTAAAAGTTGTTAGGACGCTCAGAACAGCTCAAAAGGGCCTAAATCATCACTTTTAGACGAAATTACGGGGTGTAATGCATTACCAATGGCATTTTTTTCAAAACTTTTTTTTTCACTGTATTACACTTTTATAAGGTGGAATAGACTTATTAGAGATGTTTACAAGCAAAAATAATGATATCCCACCTTTTTTCGATTTTTAATGGTAAAAGTTGTTAGGACGCTCAGAACAGCTCAAAAGGGCCTAAATCATCACTTTTAGACGAAATTACGGGGTGTAATGCATTACCAATGGCATTTTTTTCAAAACTTTTTTTTTCACTGTATTACACTTTTATAAGGTGGAATAGACTTATTAGAGATGTTTACAAGCAAAAATAATGATATCCCACCTTTTTTCGATTTTTAATGGTAAAAGTTGTTAGGACGCTCAGAACAGCTCAAAAGGGCCTAAATCATCACTTTTAGACGAAATTACGGGGTGTAATGCATTACCAATGGCATTTTTTTCAAAACTTTTTTTTTCACTGTATTACACTTTTATAAGGTGGAATAGACTTATTAGAGATGTTTACAAGCAAAAATAATGATATCCCACCTTTTTTCGATTTTTAATGGTAAAAGTTGTTAGGACGCTCAGAACAGCTCAAAAGGGCCTAAATCATCACTTTTAGACGAAATTACGGGGTGTAATGCATTACCAATGGCATTTTTTTCAAAACTTTTTTTTTCACTGTATTACACTTTTATAAGGTGGAATAGACTTATTAGAGATGTTTACAAGCAAAAATAATGATATCCCACCTTTTTTCGATTTTTAATGGTAAAAGTTGTTAGGACGCTCAGAACAGCTCAAAAGGGCCTAAATCATCACTTTTAGACGAAATTACGGGGTGTAATGCATTACCAATGGCATTTTTTTCAAAACTTTTTTTTTCACTGTATTACACTTTTATAAGGTGGAATAGACTTATTAGAGATGTTTACAAGCAAAAATAATGATATCCCACCTTTTTTCGATTTTTAATGGTAAAAGTTGTTAGGACGCTCAGAACAGCTCAAAAGGGCCTAAATCATCACTTTTAGACGAAATTACGGGGTGTAATGCATTACCAATGGCATTTTTTTCAAAACTTTTTTTTTCACTGTATTACACTTTTATAAGGTGGAATAGACTTATTAGAGATGTTTACAAGCAAAAATAATGATATCCCACCTTTTTTCGATTTTTAATGGTAAAAGTTGTTAGGACGCTCAGAACAGCTCAAAAGGGCCTAAATCATCACTTTTAGACGAAATTACGGGGTGTAATGCATTACCAATGGCATTTTTTTCAAAACTTTTTTTTTCACTGTATTACACTTTTATAAGGTGGAATAGACTTATTAGAGATGTTTACAAGCAAAAATAATGATATCCCACCTTTTTTCGATTTTTAATGGTAAAAGTTGTTAGGACGCTCAGAACAGCTCAAAAGGGCCTAAATCATCACTTTTAGACGAAATTACGGGGTGTAATGCATTACCAATGGCATTTTTTTCAAAACTTTTTTTTTCACTGTATTACACTTTTATAAGGTGGAATAGACTTATTAGAGATGTTTACAAGCAAAAATAATGATATCCCACCTTTTTTCGATTTTTAATGGTAAAAGTTGTTAGGACGCTCAGAACAGCTCAAAAGGGCCTAAATCATCACTTTTAGACGAAATTACGGGGTGTAATGCATTACCAATGGCATTTTTTTCAAAACTTTTTTTTTCACTGTATTACACTTTTATAAGGTGGAATAGACTTATTAGAGATGTTTACAAGCAAAAATAATGATATCCCACCTTTTTTCGATTTTTAATGGTAAAAGTTGTTAGGACGCTCAGAACAGCTCAAAAGGGCCTAAATCATCACTTTTAGACGAAATTACGGGGTGTAATGCATTACCAATGGCATTTTTTTCAAAACTTTTTTTTTCACTGTATTACACTTTTATAAGGTGGAATAGACTTATTAGAGATGTTTACAAGCAAAAATAATGATATCCCACCTTTTTTCGATTTTTAATGGTAAAAGTTGTTAGGACGCTCAGAACAGCTCAAAAGGGCCTAAATCATCACTTTTAGACGAAATTACGGGGTGTAATGCATTACCAATGGCATTTTTTTCAAAACTTTTTTTTTCACTGTATTACACTTTTATAAGGTGGAATAGACTTATTAGAGATGTTTACAAGCAAAAATAATGATATCCCACCTTTTTTCGATTTTTAATGGTAAAAGTTGTTAGGACGCTCAGAACAGCTCAAAAGGGCCTAAATCATCACTTTTAGACGAAATTACGGGGTGTAATGCATTACCAATGGCATTTTTTTCAAAACTTTTTTTTTCACTGTATTACACTTTTATAAGGTGGAATAGACTTATTAGAGATGTTTACAAGCAAAAATAATGATATCCCACCTTTTTTCGATTTTTAATGGTAAAAGTTGTTAGGACGCTCAGAACAGCTCAAAAGGGCCTAAATCATCACTTTTAGACGAAATTACGGGGTGTAATGCATTACCAATGGCATTTTTTTCAAAACTTTTTTTTTCACTGTATTACACTTTTATAAGGTGGAATAGACTTATTAGAGATGTTTACAAGCAAAAATAATGATATCCCACCTTTTTTCGATTTTTAATGGTAAAAGTTGTTAGGACGCTCAGAACAGCTCAAAAGGGCCTAAATCATCACTTTTAGACGAAATTACGGGGTGTAATGCATTACCAATGGCATTTTTTTCAAAACTTTTTTTTTCACTGTATTACACTTTTATAAGGTGGAATAGACTTATTAGAGATGTTTACAAGCAAAAATAATGATATCCCACCTTTTTTCGATTTTTAATGGTAAAAGTTGTTAGGACGCTCAGAACAGCTCAAAAGGGCCTAAATCATCACTTTTAGACGAAATTACGGGGTGTAATGCATTACCAATGGCATTTTTTTCAAAACTTTTTTTTTCACTGTATTACACTTTTATAAGGTGGAATAGACTTATTAGAGATGTTTACAAGCAAAAATAATGATATCCCACCTTTTTTCGATTTTTAATGGTAAAAGTTGTTAGGACGCTCAGAACAGCTCAAAAGGGCCTAAATCATCACTTTTAGACGAAATTACGGGGTGTAATGCATTACCAATGGCATTTTTTTCAAAACTTTTTTTTTCACTGTATTACACTTTTATAAGGTGGAATAGACTTATTAGAGATGTTTACAAGCAAAAATAATGATATCCCACCTTTTTTCGATTTTTAATGGTAAAAGTTGTTAGGACGCTCAGAACAGCTCAAAAGGGCCTAAATCATCACTTTTAGACGAAATTACGGGGTGTAATGCATTACCAATGGCATTTTTTTCAAAACTTTTTTTTTCACTGTATTACACTTTTATAAGGTGGAATAGACTTATTAGAGATGTTTACAAGCAAAAATAATGATATCCCACCTTTTTTCGATTTTTAATGGTAAAAGTTGTTAGGACGCTCAGAACAGCTCAAAAGGGCCTAAATCATCACTTTTAGACGAAATTACGGGGTGTAATGCATTACCAATGGCATTTTTTTCAAAACTTTTTTTTTCACTGTATTACACTTTTATAAGGTGGAATAGACTTATTAGAGATGTTTACAAGCAAAAATAATGATATCCCACCTTTTTTCGATTTTTAATGGTAAAAGTTGTTAGGACGCTCAGAACAGCTCAAAAGGGCCTAAATCATCACTTTTAGACGAAATTACGGGGTGTAATGCATTACCAATGGCATTTTTTTCAAAACTTTTTTTTTCACTGTATTACACTTTTATAAGGTGGAATAGACTTATTAGAGATGTTTACAAGCAAAAATAATGATATCCCACCTTTTTTCGATTTTTAATGGTAAAAGTTGTTAGGACGCTCAGAACAGCTCAAAAGGGCCTAAATCATCACTTTTAGACGAAATTACGGGGTGTAATGCATTACCAATGGCATTTTTTTCAAAACTTTTTTTTTCACTGTATTACACTTTTATAAGGTGGAATAGACTTATTAGAGATGTTTACAAGCAAAAATAATGATATCCCACCTTTTTTCGATTTTTAATGGTAAAAGTTGTTAGGACGCTCAGAACAGCTCAAAAGGGCCTAAATCATCACTTTTAGACGAAATTACGGGGTGTAATGCATTACCAATGGCATTTTTTTCAAAACTTTTTTTTTCACTGTATTACACTTTTATAAGGTGGAATAGACTTATTAGAGATGTTTACAAGCAAAAATAATGATATCCCACCTTTTTTCGATTTTTAATGGTAAAAGTTGTTAGGACGCTCAGAACAGCTCAAAAGGGCCTAAATCATCACTTTTAGACGAAATTACGGGGTGTAATGCATTACCAATGGCATTTTTTTCAAAACTTTTTTTTTCACTGTATTACACTTTTATAAGGTGGAATAGACTTATTAGAGATGTTTACAAGCAAAAATAATGATATCCCACCTTTTTTCGATTTTTAATGGTAAAAGTTGTTAGGACGCTCAGAACAGCTCAAAAGGGCCTAAATCATCACTTTTAGACGAAATTACGGGGTGTAATGCATTACCAATGGCATTTTTTTCAAAACTTTTTTTTTCACTGTATTACACTTTTATAAGGTGGAATAGACTTATTAGAGATGTTTACAAGCAAAAATAATGATATCCCACCTTTTTTCGATTTTTAATGGTAAAAGTTGTTAGGACGCTCAGAACAGCTCAAAAGGGCCTAAATCATCACTTTTAGACGAAATTACGGGGTGTAATGCATTACCAATGGCATTTTTTTCAAAACTTTTTTTTTCACTGTATTACACTTTTATAAGGTGGAATAGACTTATTAGAGATGTTTACAAGCAAAAATAATGATATCCCACCTTTTTTCGATTTTTAATGGTAAAAGTTGTTAGGACGCTCAGAACAGCTCAAAAGGGCCTAAATCATCACTTTTAGACGAAATTACGGGGTGTAATGCATTACCAATGGCATTTTTTTCAAAACTTTTTTTTTCACTGTATTACACTTTTATAAGGTGGAATAGACTTATTAGAGATGTTTACAAGCAAAAATAATGATATCCCACCTTTTTTCGATTTTTAATGGTAAAAGTTGTTAGGACGCTCAGAACAGCTCAAAAGGGCCTAAATCATCACTTTTAGACGAAATTACGGGGTGTAATGCATTACCAATGGCATTTTTTTCAAAACTTTTTTTTTCACTGTATTACACTTTTATAAGGTGGAATAGACTTATTAGAGATGTTTACAAGCAAAAATAATGATATCCCACCTTTTTTCGATTTTTAATGGTAAAAGTTGTTAGGACGCTCAGAACAGCTCAAAAGGGCCTAAATCATCACTTTTAGACGAAATTACGGGGTGTAATGCATTACCAATGGCATTTTTTTCAAAACTTTTTTTTTCACTGTATTACACTTTTATAAGGTGGAATAGACTTATTAGAGATGTTTACAAGCAAAAATAATGATATCCCACCTTTTTTCGATTTTTAATGGTAAAAGTTGTTAGGACGCTCAGAACAGCTCAAAAGGGCCTAAATCATCACTTTTAGACGAAATTACGGGGTGTAATGCATTACCAATGGCATTTTTTTCAAAACTTTTTTTTTCACTGTATTACACTTTTATAAGGTGGAATAGACTTATTAGAGATGTTTACAAGCAAAAATAATGATATCCCACCTTTTTTCGATTTTTAATGGTAAAAGTTGTTAGGACGCTCAGAACAGCTCAAAAGGGCCTAAATCATCACTTTTAGACGAAATTACGGGGTGTAATGCATTACCAATGGCATTTTTTTCAAAACTTTTTTTTTCACTGTATTACACTTTTATAAGGTGGAATAGACTTATTAGAGATGTTTACAAGCAAAAATAATGATATCCCACCTTTTTTCGATTTTTAATGGTAAAAGTTGTTAGGACGCTCAGAACAGCTCAAAAGGGCCTAAATCATCACTTTTAGACGAAATTACGGGGTGTAATGCATTACCAATGGCATTTTTTTCAAAACTTTTTTTTTCACTGTATTACACTTTTATAAGGTGGAATAGACTTATTAGAGATGTTTACAAGCAAAAATAATGATATCCCACCTTTTTTCGATTTTTAATGGTAAAAGTTGTTAGGACGCTCAGAACAGCTCAAAAGGGCCTAAATCATCACTTTTAGACGAAATTACGGGGTGTAATGCATTACCAATGGCATTTTTTTCAAAACTTTTTTTTTCACTGTATTACACTTTTATAAGGTGGAATAGACTTATTAGAGATGTTTACAAGCAAAAATAATGATATCCCACCTTTTTTCGATTTTTAATGGTAAAAGTTGTTAGGACGCTCAGAACAGCTCAAAAGGGCCTAAATCATCACTTTTAGACGAAATTACGGGGTGTAATGCATTACCAATGGCATTTTTTTCAAAACTTTTTTTTTCACTGTATTACACTTTTATAAGGTGGAATAGACTTATTAGAGATGTTTACAAGCAAAAATAATGATATCCCACCTTTTTTCGATTTTTAATGGTAAAAGTTGTTAGGACGCTCAGAACAGCTCAAAAGGGCCTAAATCATCACTTTTAGACGAAATTACGGGGTGTAATGCATTACCAATGGCATTTTTTTCAAAACTTTTTTTTTCACTGTATTACACTTTTATAAGGTGGAATAGACTTATTAGAGATGTTTACAAGCAAAAATAATGATATCCCACCTTTTTTCGATTTTTAATGGTAAAAGTTGTTAGGACGCTCAGAACAGCTCAAAAGGGCCTAAATCATCACTTTTAGACGAAATTACGGGGTGTAATGCATTACCAATGGCATTTTTTTCAAAACTTTTTTTTTCACTGTATTACACTTTTATAAGGTGGAATAGACTTATTAGAGATGTTTACAAGCAAAAATAATGATATCCCACCTTTTTTCGATTTTTAATGGTAAAAGTTGTTAGGACGCTCAGAACAGCTCAAAAGGGCCTAAATCATCACTTTTAGACGAAATTACGGGGTGTAATGCATTACCAATGGCATTTTTTTCAAAACTTTTTTTTTCACTGTATTACACTTTTATAAGGTGGAATAGACTTATTAGAGATGTTTACAAGCAAAAATAATGATATCCCACCTTTTTTCGATTTTTAATGGTAAAAGTTGTTAGGACGCTCAGAACAGCTCAAAAGGGCCTAAATCATCACTTTTAGACGAAATTACGGGGTGTAATGCATTACCAATGGCATTTTTTTCAAAACTTTTTTTTTCACTGTATTACACTTTTATAAGGTGGAATAGACTTATTAGAGATGTTTACAAGCAAAAATAATGATATCCCACCTTTTTTCGATTTTTAATGGTAAAAGTTGTTAGGACGCTCAGAACAGCTCAAAAGGGCCTAAATCATCACTTTTAGACGAAATTACGGGGTGTAATGCATTACCAATGGCATTTTTTTCAAAACTTTTTTTTTCACTGTATTACACTTTTATAAGGTGGAATAGACTTATTAGAGATGTTTACAAGCAAAAATAATGATATCCCACCTTTTTTCGATTTTTAATGGTAAAAGTTGTTAGGACGCTCAGAACAGCTCAAAAGGGCCTAAATCATCACTTTTAGACGAAATTACGGGGTGTAATGCATTACCAATGGCATTTTTTTCAAAACTTTTTTTTTCACTGTATTACACTTTTATAAGGTGGAATAGACTTATTAGAGATGTTTACAAGCAAAAATAATGATATCCCACCTTTTTTCGATTTTTAATGGTAAAAGTTGTTAGGACGCTCAGAACAGCTCAAAAGGGCCTAAATCATCACTTTTAGACGAAATTACGGGGTGTAATGCATTACCAATGGCATTTTTTTCAAAACTTTTTTTTTCACTGTATTACACTTTTATAAGGTGGAATAGACTTATTAGAGATGTTTACAAGCAAAAATAATGATATCCCACCTTTTTTCGATTTTTAATGGTAAAAGTTGTTAGGACGCTCAGAACAGCTCAAAAGGGCCTAAATCATCACTTTTAGACGAAATTACGGGGTGTAATGCATTACCAATGGCATTTTTTTCAAAACTTTTTTTTTCACTGTATTACACTTTTATAAGGTGGAATAGACTTATTAGAGATGTTTACAAGCAAAAATAATGATATCCCACCTTTTTTCGATTTTTAATGGTAAAAGTTGTTAGGACGCTCAGAACAGCTCAAAAGGGCCTAAATCATCACTTTTAGACGAAATTACGGGGTGTAATGCATTACCAATGGCATTTTTTTCAAAACTTTTTTTTTCACTGTATTACACTTTTATAAGGTGGAATAGACTTATTAGAGATGTTTACAAGCAAAAATAATGATATCCCACCTTTTTTCGATTTTTAATGGTAAAAGTTGTTAGGACGCTCAGAACAGCTCAAAAGGGCCTAAATCATCACTTTTAGACGAAATTACGGGGTGTAATGCATTACCAATGGCATTTTTTTCAAAACTTTTTTTTTCACTGTATTACACTTTTATAAGGTGGAATAGACTTATTAGAGATGTTTACAAGCAAAAATAATGATATCCCACCTTTTTTCGATTTTTAATGGTAAAAGTTGTTAGGACGCTCAGAACAGCTCAAAAGGGCCTAAATCATCACTTTTAGACGAAATTACGGGGTGTAATGCATTACCAATGGCATTTTTTTCAAAACTTTTTTTTTCACTGTATTACACTTTTATAAGGTGGAATAGACTTATTAGAGATGTTTACAAGCAAAAATAATGATATCCCACCTTTTTTCGATTTTTAATGGTAAAAGTTGTTAGGACGCTCAGAACAGCTCAAAAGGGCCTAAATCATCACTTTTAGACGAAATTACGGGGTGTAATGCATTACCAATGGCATTTTTTTCAAAACTTTTTTTTTCACTGTATTACACTTTTATAAGGTGGAATAGACTTATTAGAGATGTTTACAAGCAAAAATAATGATATCCCACCTTTTTTCGATTTTTAATGGTAAAAGTTGTTAGGACGCTCAGAACAGCTCAAAAGGGCCTAAATCATCACTTTTAGACGAAATTACGGGGTGTAATGCATTACCAATGGCATTTTTTTCAAAACTTTTTTTTTCACTGTATTACACTTTTATAAGGTGGAATAGACTTATTAGAGATGTTTACAAGCAAAAATAATGATATCCCACCTTTTTTCGATTTTTAATGGTAAAAGTTGTTAGGACGCTCAGAACAGCTCAAAAGGGCCTAAATCATCACTTTTAGACGAAATTACGGGGTGTAATGCATTACCAATGGCATTTTTTTCAAAACTTTTTTTTTCACTGTATTACACTTTTATAAGGTGGAATAGACTTATTAGAGATGTTTACAAGCAAAAATAATGATATCCCACCTTTTTTCGATTTTTAATGGTAAAAGTTGTTAGGACGCTCAGAACAGCTCAAAAGGGCCTAAATCATCACTTTTAGACGAAATTACGGGGTGTAATGCATTACCAATGGCATTTTTTTCAAAACTTTTTTTTTCACTGTATTACACTTTTATAAGGTGGAATAGACTTATTAGAGATGTTTACAAGCAAAAATAATGATATCCCACCTTTTTTCGATTTTTAATGGTAAAAGTTGTTAGGACGCTCAGAACAGCTCAAAAGGGCCTAAATCATCACTTTTAGACGAAATTACGGGGTGTAATGCATTACCAATGGCATTTTTTTCAAAACTTTTTTTTTCACTGTATTACACTTTTATAAGGTGGAATAGACTTATTAGAGATGTTTACAAGCAAAAATAATGATATCCCACCTTTTTTCGATTTTTAATGGTAAAAGTTGTTAGGACGCTCAGAACAGCTCAAAAGGGCCTAAATCATCACTTTTAGACGAAATTACGGGGTGTAATGCATTACCAATGGCATTTTTTTCAAAACTTTTTTTTTCACTGTATTACACTTTTATAAGGTGGAATAGACTTATTAGAGATGTTTACAAGCAAAAATAATGATATCCCACCTTTTTTCGATTTTTAATGGTAAAAGTTGTTAGGACGCTCAGAACAGCTCAAAAGGGCCTAAATCATCACTTTTAGACGAAATTACGGGGTGTAATGCATTACCAATGGCATTTTTTTCAAAACTTTTTTTTTCACTGTATTACACTTTTATAAGGTGGAATAGACTTATTAGAGATGTTTACAAGCAAAAATAATGATATCCCACCTTTTTTCGATTTTTAATGGTAAAAGTTGTTAGGACGCTCAGAACAGCTCAAAAGGGCCTAAATCATCACTTTTAGACGAAATTACGGGGTGTAATGCATTACCAATGGCATTTTTTTCAAAACTTTTTTTTTCACTGTATTACACTTTTATAAGGTGGAATAGACTTATTAGAGATGTTTACAAGCAAAAATAATGATATCCCACCTTTTTTCGATTTTTAATGGTAAAAGTTGTTAGGACGCTCAGAACAGCTCAAAAGGGCCTAAATCATCACTTTTAGACGAAATTACGGGGTGTAATGCATTACCAATGGCATTTTTTTCAAAACTTTTTTTTTCACTGTATTACACTTTTATAAGGTGGAATAGACTTATTAGAGATGTTTACAAGCAAAAATAATGATATCCCACCTTTTTTCGATTTTTAATGGTAAAAGTTGTTAGGACGCTCAGAACAGCTCAAAAGGGCCTAAATCATCACTTTTAGACGAAATTACGGGGTGTAATGCATTACCAATGGCATTTTTTTCAAAACTTTTTTTTTCACTGTATTACACTTTTATAAGGTGGAATAGACTTATTAGAGATGTTTACAAGCAAAAATAATGATATCCCACCTTTTTTCGATTTTTAATGGTAAAAGTTGTTAGGACGCTCAGAACAGCTCAAAAGGGCCTAAATCATCACTTTTAGACGAAATTACGGGGTGTAATGCATTACCAATGGCATTTTTTTCAAAACTTTTTTTTTCACTGTATTACACTTTTATAAGGTGGAATAGACTTATTAGAGATGTTTACAAGCAAAAATAATGATATCCCACCTTTTTTCGATTTTTAATGGTAAAAGTTGTTAGGACGCTCAGAACAGCTCAAAAGGGCCTAAATCATCACTTTTAGACGAAATTACGGGGTGTAATGCATTACCAATGGCATTTTTTTCAAAACTTTTTTTTTCACTGTATTACACTTTTATAAGGTGGAATAGACTTATTAGAGATGTTTACAAGCAAAAATAATGATATCCCACCTTTTTTCGATTTTTAATGGTAAAAGTTGTTAGGACGCTCAGAACAGCTCAAAAGGGCCTAAATCATCACTTTTAGACGAAATTACGGGGTGTAATGCATTACCAATGGCATTTTTTTCAAAACTTTTTTTTTCACTGTATTACACTTTTATAAGGTGGAATAGACTTATTAGAGATGTTTACAAGCAAAAATAATGATATCCCACCTTTTTTCGATTTTTAATGGTAAAAGTTGTTAGGACGCTCAGAACAGCTCAAAAGGGCCTAAATCATCACTTTTAGACGAAATTACGGGGTGTAATGCATTACCAATGGCATTTTTTTCAAAACTTTTTTTTTCACTGTATTACACTTTTATAAGGTGGAATAGACTTATTAGAGATGTTTACAAGCAAAAATAATGATATCCCACCTTTTTTCGATTTTTAATGGTAAAAGTTGTTAGGACGCTCAGAACAGCTCAAAAGGGCCTAAATCATCACTTTTAGACGAAATTACGGGGTGTAATGCATTACCAATGGCATTTTTTTCAAAACTTTTTTTTTCACTGTATTACACTTTTATAAGGTGGAATAGACTTATTAGAGATGTTTACAAGCAAAAATAATGATATCCCACCTTTTTTCGATTTTTAATGGTAAAAGTTGTTAGGACGCTCAGAACAGCTCAAAAGGGCCTAAATCATCACTTTTAGACGAAATTACGGGGTGTAATGCATTACCAATGGCATTTTTTTCAAAACTTTTTTTTTCACTGTATTACACTTTTATAAGGTGGAATAGACTTATTAGAGATGTTTACAAGCAAAAATAATGATATCCCACCTTTTTTCGATTTTTAATGGTAAAAGTTGTTAGGACGCTCAGAACAGCTCAAAAGGGCCTAAATCATCACTTTTAGACGAAATTACGGGGTGTAATGCATTACCAATGGCATTTTTTTCAAAACTTTTTTTTTCACTGTATTACACTTTTATAAGGTGGAATAGACTTATTAGAGATGTTTACAAGCAAAAATAATGATATCCCACCTTTTTTCGATTTTTAATGGTAAAAGTTGTTAGGACGCTCAGAACAGCTCAAAAGGGCCTAAATCATCACTTTTAGACGAAATTACGGGGTGTAATGCATTACCAATGGCATTTTTTTCAAAACTTTTTTTTTCACTGTATTACACTTTTATAAGGTGGAATAGACTTATTAGAGATGTTTACAAGCAAAAATAATGATATCCCACCTTTTTTCGATTTTTAATGGTAAAAGTTGTTAGGACGCTCAGAACAGCTCAAAAGGGCCTAAATCATCACTTTTAGACGAAATTACGGGGTGTAATGCATTACCAATGGCATTTTTTTCAAAACTTTTTTTTTCACTGTATTACACTTTTATAAGGTGGAATAGACTTATTAGAGATGTTTACAAGCAAAAATAATGATATCCCACCTTTTTTCGATTTTTAATGGTAAAAGTTGTTAGGACGCTCAGAACAGCTCAAAAGGGCCTAAATCATCACTTTTAGACGAAATTACGGGGTGTAATGCATTACCAATGGCATTTTTTTCAAAACTTTTTTTTTCACTGTATTACACTTTTATAAGGTGGAATAGACTTATTAGAGATGTTTACAAGCAAAAATAATGATATCCCACCTTTTTTCGATTTTTAATGGTAAAAGTTGTTAGGACGCTCAGAACAGCTCAAAAGGGCCTAAATCATCACTTTTAGACGAAATTACGGGGTGTAATGCATTACCAATGGCATTTTTTTCAAAACTTTTTTTTTCACTGTATTACACTTTTATAAGGTGGAATAGACTTATTAGAGATGTTTACAAGCAAAAATAATGATATCCCACCTTTTTTCGATTTTTAATGGTAAAAGTTGTTAGGACGCTCAGAACAGCTCAAAAGGGCCTAAATCATCACTTTTAGACGAAATTACGGGGTGTAATGCATTACCAATGGCATTTTTTTCAAAACTTTTTTTTTCACTGTATTACACTTTTATAAGGTGGAATAGACTTATTAGAGATGTTTACAAGCAAAAATAATGATATCCCACCTTTTTTCGATTTTTAATGGTAAAAGTTGTTAGGACGCTCAGAACAGCTCAAAAGGGCCTAAATCATCACTTTTAGACGAAATTACGGGGTGTAATGCATTACCAATGGCATTTTTTTCAAAACTTTTTTTTTCACTGTATTACACTTTTATAAGGTGGAATAGACTTATTAGAGATGTTTACAAGCAAAAATAATGATATCCCACCTTTTTTCGATTTTTAATGGTAAAAGTTGTTAGGACGCTCAGAACAGCTCAAAAGGGCCTAAATCATCACTTTTAGACGAAATTACGGGGTGTAATGCATTACCAATGGCATTTTTTTCAAAACTTTTTTTTTCACTGTATTACACTTTTATAAGGTGGAATAGACTTATTAGAGATGTTTACAAGCAAAAATAATGATATCCCACCTTTTTTCGATTTTTAATGGTAAAAGTTGTTAGGACGCTCAGAACAGCTCAAAAGGGCCTAAATCATCACTTTTAGACGAAATTACGGGGTGTAATGCATTACCAATGGCATTTTTTTCAAAACTTTTTTTTCACTGTATTACACTTTTATAAGGTGGAATAGACTTATTAGAGATGTTTACAAGCAAAAATAATGATATCCCACCTTTTTTCGATTTTTAATGGTAAAAGTTGTTAGGACGCTCAGAACAGCTCAAAAGGGCCTAAATCATCACTTTTAGACGAAATTACGGGGTGTAATGCATTACCAATGGCATTTTTTTCAAAACTTTTTTTTTCACTGTATTACACTTTTATAAGGTGGAATAGACTTATTAGAGATGTTTACAAGCAAAAATAATGATATCCCACCTTTTTTCGATTTTTAATGGTAAAAGTTGTTAGGACGCTCAGAACAGCTCAAAAGGGCCTAAATCATCACTTTTAGACGAAATTACGGGGTGTAATGCATTACCAATGGCATTTTTTTCAAAACTTTTTTTTTCACTGTATTACACTTTTATAAGGTGGAATAGACTTATTAGAGATGTTTACAAGCAAAAATAATGATATCCCACCTTTTTTCGATTTTTAATGGTAAAAGTTGTTAGGACGCTCAGAACAGCTCAAAAGGGCCTAAATCATCACTTTTAGACGAAATTACGGGGTGTAATGCATTACCAATGGCATTTTTTTCAAAACTTTTTTTTCACTGTATTACACTTTTATAAGGTGGAATAGACTTATTAGAGATGTTTACAAGCAAAAATAATGATATCCCACCTTTTTTCGATTTTTAATGGTAAAAGTTGTTAGGACGCTCAGAACAGCTCAAAAGGGCCTAAATCATCACTTTTAGACGAAATTACGGGGTGTAATGCATTACCAATGGCATTTTTTTCAAAACTTTTTTTTCACTGTATTACACTTTTATAAGGTGGAATAGACTTATTAGAGATGTTTACAAGCAAAAATAATGATATCCCACCTTTTTTCGATTTTTAATGGTAAAAGTTGTTAGGACGCTCAGAACAGCTCAAAAGGGCCTAAATCATCACTTTTAGACGAAATTACGGGGTGTAATGCATTACCAATGGCATTTTTTTCAAAACTTTTTTTTCACTGTATTACACTTTTATAAGGTGGAATAGACTTATTAGAGATGTTTACAAGCAAAAATAATGATATCCCACCTTTTTTCGATTTTTAATGGTAAAAGTTGTTAGGACGCTCAGAACAGCTCAAAAGGGCCTAAATCATCACTTTTAGACGAAATTACGGGGTGTAATGCATTACCAATGGCATTTTTTTCAAAACTTTTTTTTCACTGTATTACACTTTTATAAGGTGGAATAGACTTATTAGAGATGTTTACAAGCAAAAATAATGATATCCCACCTTTTTTCGATTTTTAATGGTAAAAGTTGTTAGGACGCTCAGAACAGCTCAAAAGGGCCTAAATCATCACTTTTAGACGAAATTACGGGGTGTAATGCATTACCAATGGCATTTTTTTCAAAACTTTTTTTTCACTGTATTACACTTTTATAAGGTGGAATAGACTTATTAGAGATGTTTACAAGCAAAAATAATGATATCCCACCTTTTTTCGATTTTTAATGGTAAAAGTTGTTAGGACGCTCAGAACAGCTCAAAAGGGCCTAAATCATCACTTTTAGACGAAATTACGGGGTGTAATGCATTACCAATGGCATTTTTTTCAAAACTTTTTTTTTCACTGTATTACACTTTTATAAGGTGGAATAGACTTATTAGAGATGTTTACAAGCAAAAATAATGATATCCCACCTTTTTTCGATTTTTAATGGTAAAAGTTGTTAGGACGCTCAGAACAGCTCAAAAGGGCCTAAATCATCACTTTTAGACGAAATTACGGGGTGTAATGCATTACCAATGGCATTTTTTTCAAAACTTTTTTTTTCACTGTATTACACTTTTATAAGGTGGAATAGACTTATTAGAGATGTTTACAAGCAAAAATAATGATATCCCACCTTTTTTCGATTTTTAATGGTAAAAGTTGTTAGGACGCTCAGAACAGCTCAAAAGGGCCTAAATCATCACTTTTAGACGAAATTACGGGGTGTAATGCATTACCAATGGCATTTTTTTCAAAACTTTTTTTTTCACTGTATTACACTTTTATAAGGTGGAATAGACTTATTAGAGATGTTTACAAGCAAAAATAATGATATCCCACCTTTTTTCGATTTTTAATGGTAAAAGTTGTTAGGACGCTCAGAACAGCTCAAAAGGGCCTAAATCATCACTTTTAGACGAAATTACGGGGTGTAATGCATTACCAATGGCATTTTTTTCAAAACTTTTTTTTTCACTGTATTACACTTTTATAAGGTGGAATAGACTTATTAGAGATGTTTACAAGCAAAAATAATGATATCCCACCTTTTTTCGATTTTTAATGGTAAAAGTTGTTAGGACGCTCAGAACAGCTCAAAAGGGCCTAAATCATCACTTTTAGACGAAATTACGGGGTGTAATGCATTACCAATGGCATTTTTTTCAAAACTTTTTTTTTCACTGTATTACACTTTTATAAGGTGGAATAGACTTATTAGAGATGTTTACAAGCAAAAATAATGATATCCCACCTTTTTTCGATTTTTAATGGTAAAAGTTGTTAGGACGCTCAGAACAGCTCAAAAGGGCCTAAATCATCACTTTTAGACGAAATTACGGGGTGTAATGCATTACCAATGGCATTTTTTTCAAAACTTTTTTTTCACTGTATTACACTTTTATAAGGTGGAATAGACTTATTAGAGATGTTTACAAGCAAAAATAATGATATCCCACCTTTTTTCGATTTTTAATGGTAAAAGTTGTTAGGACGCTCAGAACAGCTCAAAAGGGCCTAAATCATCACTTTTAGACGAAATTACGGGGTGTAATGCATTACCAATGGCATTTTTTTCAAAACTTTTTTTTTCACTGTATTACACTTTTATAAGGTGGAATAGACTTATTAGAGATGTTTACAAGCAAAAATAATGATATCCCACCTTTTTTCGATTTTTAATGGTAAAAGTTGTTAGGACGCTCAGAACAGCTCAAAAGGGCCTAAATCATCACTTTTAGACGAAATTACGGGGTGTAATGCATTACCAATGGCATTTTTTTCAAAACTTTTTTTTCACTGTATTACACTTTTATAAGGTGGAATAGACTTATTAGAGATGTTTACAAGCAAAAATAATGATATCCCACCTTTTTTCGATTTTTAATGGTAAAAGTTGTTAGGACGCTCAGAACAGCTCAAAAGGGCCTAAATCATCACTTTTAGACGAAATTACGGGGTGTAATGCATTACCAATGGCATTTTTTTCAAAACTTTTTTTTTCACTGTATTACACTTTTATAAGGTGGAATAGACTTATTAGAGATGTTTACAAGCAAAAATAATGATATCCCACCTTTTTTCGATTTTTAATGGTAAAAGTTGTTAGGACGCTCAGAACAGCTCAAAAGGGCCTAAATCATCACTTTTAGACGAAATTACGGGGTGTAATGCATTACCAATGGCATTTTTTTCAAAACTTTTTTTTTCACTGTATTACACTTTATAAGGTGGAATAGACTTATTAGAGATGTTTACAAGCAAAAATAATGATATCCCACCTTTTTTCGATTTTTAATGGTAAAAGTTGTTAGGACGCTCAGAACAGCTCAAAAGGGCCTAAATCATCACTTTTAGACGAAATTACGGGGTGTAATGCATTACCAATGGCATTTTTTTCAAAACTTTTTTTTTCACTGTATTACACTTTTATAAGGTGGAATAGACTTATTAGAGATGTTTACAAGCAAAAATAATGATATCCCACCTTTTTTCGATTTTTAATGGTAAAAGTTGTTAGGACGCTCAGAACAGCTCAAAAGGGCCTAAATCATCACTTTTAGACGAAATTACGGGTGTAATGCATTACCAATGGCATTTTTTTCAAAACTTTTTTTTCACTGTATTACACTTTTATAAGGTGGAATAGACTTATTAGAGATGTTTACAAGCAAAAATAATGATATCCCACCTTTTTTCGATTTTTAATGGTAAAAGTTGTTAGGACGCTCAGAACAGCTCAAAAGGGCCTAAATCATCACTTTTAGACGAAATTACGGGGTGTAATGCATTACCAATGGCATTTTTTTCAAAACTTTTTTTTTCACTGTATTACACTTTTATAAGGTGGAATAGACTTATTAGAGATGTTTACAAGCAAAAATAATGATATCCCACCTTTTTTCGATTTTTAATGGTAAAAGTTGTTAGGACGCTCAGAACAGCTCAAAAGGGCCTAAATCATCACTTTTAGACGAAATTACGGGGTGTAATGCATTACCAATGGCATTTTTTTCAAAACTTTTTTTTTCACTGTATTACACTTTTATAAGGTGGAATAGACTTATTAGAGATGTTTACAAGCAAAAATAATGATATCCCACCTTTTTTCGATTTTTAATGGTAAAAGTTGTTAGGACGCTCAGAACAGCTCAAAAGGGCCTAAATCATCACTTTTAGACGAAATTACGGGGTGTAATGCATTACCAATGGCATTTTTTTCAAAACTTTTTTTTCACTGTATTACACTTTTATAAGGTGGAATAGACTTATTAGAGATGTTTACAAGCAAAAATAATGATATCCCACCTTTTTTCGATTTTTAATGGTAAAAGTTGTTAGGACGCTCAGAACAGCTCAAAAGGGCCTAAATCATCACTTTTAGACGAAATTACGGGGTGTAATGCATTACCAATGGCATTTTTTTCAAAACTTTTTTTTTCACTGTATTACACTTTTATAAGGTGGAATAGACTTATTAGAGATGTTTACAAGCAAAAATAATGATATCCCACCTTTTTTCGATTTTTAATGGTAAAAGTTGTTAGGACGCTCAGAACAGCTCAAAAGGGCCTAAATCATCACTTTTAGACGAAATTACGGGGTGTAATGCATTACCAATGGCATTTTTTTCAAAACTTTTTTTTTCACTGTATTACACTTTTATAAGGTGGAATAGACTTATTAGAGATGTTTACAAGCAAAAATAATGATATCCCACCTTTTTTCGATTTTTAATGGTAAAAGTTGTTAGGACGCTCAGAACAGCTCAAAAGGGCCTAAATCATCACTTTTAGACGAAATTACGGGGTGTAATGCATTACCAATGGCATTTTTTCAAAACTTTTTTTTCACTGTATTACACTTTTATAAGGTGGAATAGACTTATTAGAGATGTTTACAAGCAAAAATAATGATATCCCACCTTTTTTCGATTTTAATGGTAAAAGTTGTTAGGACGCTCAGAACAGCTCAAAAGGGCCTAAATCATCACTTTTAGACGAAATTACGGGGTGTAATGCATTACCAATGGCATTTTTTTCAAAACTTTTTTTTTCACTGTATTACACTTTTATAAGGTGGAATAGACTTATTAGAGATGTTTACAAGCAAAAATAATGATATCCCACCTTTTTTCGATTTTAATGGTAAAAGTTGTTAGGACGCTCAGAACAGCTCAAAAGGGCCTAAATCATCACTTTTAGACGAAATTACGGGGTGTAATGCATTACCAATGGCATTTTTTTCAAAACTTTTTTTTTCACTGTATTACACTTTTATAAGGTGGAATAGACTTATTAGAGATGTTTACAAGCAAAAATAATGATATCCCACCTTTTTTCGATTTTTAATGGTAAAAGTTGTTAGGACGCTCAGAACAGCTCAAAAGGGCCTAAATCATCACTTTTAGACGAAATTACGGGGTGTAATGCATTACCAATGGCATTTTTTTCAAAACTTTTTTTTTCACTGTATTACACTTTTATAAGGTGGAATAGACTTATTAGAGATGTTTACAAGCAAAAATAATGATATCCCACCTTTTTTCGATTTTTAATGGTAAAAGTTGTTAGGACGCTCAGAACAGCTCAAAAGGGCCTAAATCATCACTTTTAGACGAAATTACGGGGTGTAATGCATTACCAATGGCATTTTTTTCAAAACTTTTTTTTTCACTGTATTACACTTTATAAGGTGGAATAGACTTATTAGAGATGTTTACAAGCAAAAATAATGATATCCCACCTTTTTTCGATTTTTAATGGTAAAAGTTGTTAGGACGCTCAGAACAGCTCAAAAGGGCCTAAATCATCACTTTTAGACGAAATTACGGGGTGTAATGCATTACCAATGGCATTTTTTTCAAAACTTTTTTTTTCACTGTATTACACTTTATAAGGTGGAATAGACTTATTAGAGATGTTTACAAGCAAAAATAATGATATCCCACCTTTTTTCGATTTTTAATGGTAAAAGTTGTTAGGACGCTCAGAACAGCTCAAAAGGGCCTAAATCATCACTTTTAGACGAAATTACGGGGTGTAATGCATTACCAATGGCATTTTTTCAAAACTTTTTTTTCACTGTATTACACTTTTATAAGGTGGAATAGACTTATTAGAGATGTTTACAAGCAAAAATAATGATATCCCACCTTTTTTCGATTTTTAATGGTAAAAGTTGTTAGGACGCTCAGAACAGCTCAAAAGGGCCTAAATCATCACTTTTAGACGAAATTACGGGGTGTAATGCATTACCAATGGCATTTTTTTCAAAACTTTTTTTTTCACTGTATTACACTTTTATAAGGTGGAATAGACTTATTAGAGATGTTTACAAGCAAAAATAATGATATCCCACCTTTTTTCGATTTTTAATGGTAAAAGTTGTTAGGACGCTCAGAAACAGCTCAAAAGGGCCTAAATCATCACTTTTAGACGAATTACGGGGGTGTAATGCATTACCAATGGCATTTTTTTCAAAAATTTTTTTTTCACTGTATTACACTTTTATAAGGTGGAATAGACTTATTAGAGATGTTTACAAGCAAAAATAATGATATCCCACCTTTTTTCGATTTTAATGGTAAAAGTTGTTAGGACGCTCAGAACAGCTCAAAAGGGCCTAAATCATCACTTTTAGACGAAATTACGGGGTGTAATGCATTACCAATGGCATTTTTTTCAAAACTTTTTTTTTCACTGTATTACACTTTTATAAGGGAATAGACTTATTAGAGATGTTTACAAGCAAAAATAATGATATCCACCTTTTTTCGATTTTTAATGGTAAAAGTTGTTAGGACGCTCAGAACAGCTCAAAAGGCCTAAATCATCACTTTAGACGAAATTACGGGGTGTAATGCATTACCAATGGCATTTTTTTCAAAACTTTTTTTTTCACTGTATTACACTTTTATAAGGTGGAATAGACTTATTAGGATGTTTACAAGCAAAAAATATGATATCCACCTTTTTTCGAATTTTTAATGGTAAAAGTTGTTAGGACGCTCAGAAACAGCTCAAAAGGCCTAAATCATCACTTTTAGACGAAATTACGGGGTGTAATGCATTACCAATGGCATTTTTTTCAAAACTTTTTTTTCACTGTATTACACTTTTATAAGGTGGAATAGACTTATTAGAGATGTTTACAAGCAAAAATAATGATATCCCACCTTTTTTCGATTTTAATGGTAAAAGTTGTTAGGACGCTCAGAACAGCTCAAAAGGGCCTAAATCATCACTTTTAGACGAAATTACGGGGTGTAATGCATTACAATGGCATTTTTTTCAAAACTTTTTTTTCACTGTATTACACTTTTATAAGGTGGAATAGACTTATTAGAGATGTTTACAAGCAAAAATAATGATATCCCACCTTTTTTCGATTTTTAATGGTAAAAGTTGTTAGGACGCTCAGAACAGCTCAAAAGGGCCTAAATCATCACTTTTAGACGAAATTACGGGGTGTAATGCATTACCAATGGCATTTTTTTCAAAACTTTTTTTTCACTGTATTACACTTTTATAAGGTGGAATAGACTTATTAGAGATGTTTACAAGCAAAAAATAATGATATCCCACCTTTTTTCGATTTTTAATGGTAAAAGTTGTTAGGACGCTCAGAACAGCTCAAAAGGGCCTAAATCATCACTTTTAGACGAAATTACGGGGTGTAATGCATTACCAATGGCATTTTTTTCAAAACTTTTTTTTTCACTGTATTACACTTTATAAGGTGGAATAGACTTATTAGAGATGTTTACAAGCAAAAATAATGATATCCCACCTTTTTTCGATTTTTAATGGTAAAAGTTGTTAGGACGCTCAGAAAAGCTCAAAGGGCCTAAATCATCACTTTTAGACGAAATTACGGGTGTAATGCATTACCAATGGCATTTTTTTCAAACTTTTTTTTTCACTGTATTACACTTTTATAAGGTGGAATAGACTTATTAGAGATGTTTACAAGCAAAAATAATGATATCCCACCTTTTTTCGATTTTTAATGGTTAAAAGTTGTTAGGACGCTCAGAACAGCTCAAAAGGGCCTAAATCATCACTTTTAGACGAAATTACGGGGTGTAATGCATTACCAATGGCTTTTTCAAAACTTTTTTTTCACTGTATTACACTTTTATAAGTGGAATAGACTTATTAGAGATGTTTACAAGCAAAAATAATGATATCCCACCTTTTTTCGATTTTTAATGGTAAAAGTTGTTAGGACGCTCAGAACAGCTCAAAAGGGCCTAAATCATCACTTTTAGACGAAATACGGGTTGTAATGCATTACCAATGGCATTTTTTTCAAAACTTTTTTTTCACTGTATTACACTTTTATAAGGTGGAATAGACTTATTAGAGATGTTTACAAGCAAAAATAATGATATCCCACCTTTTTTCGATTTTTAATGGTAAAAGTTGTTAGGACGCTCAGAACAGCTCAAAAGGGCCTAAATCATCACTTTTAGACGAAATTACGGGGTGTAATGCATTACAATGGCATTTTTTTCAAAACTTTTTTTTTCACTGTATTACACTTTTATAAGGTGGAATAGACTTATTAGAGATGTTTACAAGCAAAAATAATGATATCCCACCTTTTTTCGATTTTTAATGGTAAAAGTTGTTAGGACGCTCAGAAACAGCTCAAAGGGCCTAAATCATCACTTTTAGACGAAATTACGGGGTGTAATGCATACCAATGGCATTTTTTTCAAAACTTTTTTTTTCACTGTATTACACTTTATAAGGTGGAATAGACTTATTAGAGATGTTACAAGCAAAAATAATGATATCCCACCTTTTTTCGATTTTAATGGTAAAAGTTGTTAGACGCTCAGAACAGCTCAAAAGGGCCTAAATCATCACTTTTAGACGAAATTACGGGGTGTAATGCATTACCAATGGCATTTTTTTCAAAACTTTTTTTTTCACTGTATTACACTTTATAAGGTGGAATAGACTTATTAGAGATGTTTACAAGCAAAAATAATGATATCCCACCTTTTTTCGATTTTTAATGGTAAAAGTTGTTAGGACGCTCAGAACAGCTCAAAAGGGCCTAAATCATCACTTTTAGACGAAAAATTACGGGGTGTAATGCATTACCAATGGCATTTTTTTCAAAACTTTTTTTTTCACTGTATACACTTTTATAAGGTGGAATAGACTTATTAGAGATGTTTACAAGCAAAAATAATGATATCCCACCTTTTTCGATTTTTAATGGTAAAAGTTGTTAGGACGCTCAGAACAGCTCAAAAGGGCCTAAATCATCACTTTTAGACGAAATTACGGGGTGTAATGCATTACCAATGGCATTTTTTTTCAAAACTTTTTTTTTCACTGTATTACACTTTTATAAGGTGGAATAGACTTATTAGAGATGTTTACAAGCAAAAATAATGATATCCCACCTTTTTTCGATTTTTAATGGTAAAAGTTGTTAGGACGCTCAGAACAGCTCAAAAGGGCCTAAATCATCACTTTTAGACGAAATTACGGGGTGTAATGCATTACCATGGCATTTTTTTCAAAACTTTTTTTTTCACTGTATTACACTTTTATAAGGTGGAATAGACTTATTAGAGATGTTTACAAGCAAAAATAATGATATCCCACCTTTTTTCGATTTTTAATGGTAAAAGTTGTTAGGACGCTCAGAACAGCTCAAAAGGGCCTAAATCATCACTTTTAGACGAAATTACGGGGTGTAATGCATTACCAATGGCATTTTTTTCAAAACTTTTTTTTTCACGTATTACACTTTATAAGGTGGAATAGACTTATTAGAGATGTTTACAAGCAAAAATAATGATATCCCACCTTTTTTCGATTTTTAATGGTAAAAGTTGTTAGGACGCTCAGAACAGCTCAAAAGGGCCTAAATCATCACTTTTAGACGAAATTAGGGGTGTAATGCATTACCAATGGCATTTTTTTCAAAACTTTTTTTTCACTGTATTACACTTTTTAAGGTGGAATAGACTTATTAGAGATGTTTACAAGCAAAATAATGATATCCCACCTTTTTTCGATTTTTAATGGTAAAAGTTGTTAGGGACGCTCAGAACAGCTCAAAAGGGCCTAAATCATCACTTTTAGACGAAATTACGGGGTGTAATGCATTACCAATGGCATTTTTTTCAAAACTTTTTTTTCACTGTATTACACTTTTATAAGGTGGAATAGACTTATTAGAGATGTTTACAAGCAAAAATAATGATATCCCACCTTTTTCGATTTTTAATGGTAAAAGTTGTTAGGACGCTCAGAACAGCTCAAAAGGGCCTAAATCATCACTTTTAGACGAAATTAGGGGTGTAATGCATTACCAATGGCATTTTTTTCAAAACTTTTTTTTTCACTGTATTACACTTTTATAAGGTGGAATAGACTTATTAGAGATGTTTACAAGCAAAAATAATGATATCCCACCTTTTTCGATTTTAATGGTAAAGTTGTTAGGACGCTCAGAACAGCTCAAAAGGGCCTAAATCATCACTTTTAGACGAAATTACGGGGGTAATGCATTACCAATGCATTTTTTTCAAAACTTTTTTTTTCACTGTATTACACTTTTATAAGGTGGAATAGACTTATTAGAGATGTTTACAAGCAAAATAATGATATCCCACCTTTTTCGATTTAATGGTAAAAGTGTTAGGACGCTCAGAACAGCTCAAAGGGCCTAAATCATCACTTTTAGACGAAATTACGGGGTGTAATGCATTACCAATGGCATTTTTTCAAACTTTTTTTTTCACTGTATTACACTTTTATAAGGTGAATAGACTTATTAGAGATGTTTACAAGCAAAAATAATGATATCCCACCTTTTTTCGATTTTTAATGGTAAAAGTTGTTAGGACGCTCAGAACAGCTCAAAAGGGCCTAAATCATCACTTTTAGACGAAATTACGGGGTGTAATGCATTACCAATGGCATTTTTTTCAAAACTTTTTTTTTCACTGTATTACACTTTTATAAGGTGGAATAGACTTATTAGAGATGTTTACAAGCAAAAATAATGATATCCCACCTTTTTCGATTTTTAATGGTAAAAGTTGTTAGGACGCTCAGAACAGCTCAAAGGGCCTAAATCATCACTTTTAGACGAAATTACGGGGTGTAATGCATTACCAATGGCATTTTTTTCAAAACTTTTTTTTTCACTGTATTACACTTTTATAAGGTGGAATAGACTTATTAGAGATGTTTACAAGCAAAAATAATGATATCCCACCTTTTTTCGATTTTTAATGGTAAAAGTTGTTAGGACGCTCAGAACAGCTCAAAAGGGCCTAAATCATCACTTTTAGACGAAATTACGGGGTGTAATGCATTACCAATGGCATTTTTTTCAAAACTTTTTTTTCACTGTATTACACTTTTTAAGGTGGTGGAATAGACTTATTAGAGATGTTTACAAGCAAAAATAATGATATCCCACCTTTTTTTCGATTTTTAATGGTAAAGTTAAAGTTAGGACGCTCAGAACAGCTCAAAAGGGCCTAAATCATCACTTTTAGACGAAATTACGGGGTGTAATGCTTACCAATGGCATTTTTTCAAAACTTTTTTTTTCACTGTATTACACTTTATAAGGTGGAATAGACTTATAGAGATGTTTACAAGCAAAATAATGATATCCCACCTTTTTCGATTTTAATGGTAAAAGTTGTTAGGACGCTCAGAAACAGCTCAAAGGGCCTAAATCATCACTTTAGACGAAATTACGGGGTAATGCATTACCAATGGCATTTTTTTCAAAACTTTTTTTTTCACGTATTACACTTTTATAAGGTGGAATAGACTTATTAGAGATGTTTACAAGCAAAATAATGATATCCACCTTTTTCGATTTTAATGGTAAAAGTTGTTAGGACGCTCAGAACAGCTCAAAAGGGCCTAATCATCACTTTTAGACGAATTACGGGGTGTAATGCTTACCAATGGCATTTTTTCAAAACTTTTTTTTTTTCACTGTATTACACTTTTATAAGGTGGAATAGACTTATTAGAGATGTTTACAAGCAAAAAAATAATGATTCCCACCTTTTTTCGATTTTTAATGGTAAAAGTTGTTAGGACGCTCAGAACAGCTCAAAAGGGCCTAAATCATCACTTTTAGACGAAATTACGGGGTGTAATGCATTACCAATGGCATTTTTTTCAAAACTTTTTTTTTCACTGTATTACACTTTATAAGGTGGAATAGACTTATTAGATGTTACAAGCAAAATAATGATATCCCACCTTTTTTCGATTTTTAATGGTAAAAGTTGTTAGGACGCTCAGAACAGCTCAAAAGGGCCTAAATCATCACTTTTAGACGAAATTAGGGGTGTAATGCATTACCAATGGATTTTTTTCAAAAACTTTTTTTTTTCACTGTATTACACTTTTATAAGGTGGAATAGATATTAGAGATGTTTACAAGCAAAAATAATGATATCCCACCTTTTTTCGATTTTTAATGGTAAAAGTTGTTAGGACGCTCAGAAAGCTCAAAAGGGCCTAAATCATCACTTTTAGACGAAATTACGGGGTGTAATGCATTACCAATGGCATTTTTTTTCAAAACTTTTTTTTTCACTGTATTACACTTTTATAAGGTGGAATAGACTTCTAGAGAGTGTTTACAAGCAAAAATAATGATATCCCACCTTTTTTCGATTTTAATGGTAAAAAGTTGTTAGGACGCTCAGAACAGCTCAAAAGGGCCTAAATCATCACTTTTAGACGAAATTACGGGGTGTAATGCATTACCAATGGCATTTTTTTCAAAACTTTTTTTTTCACTGTATTACACTTTTATAAGGTGGAATAGACTTATTAGAGATGTTTACAAGCAAAAATAATGATATCCCACTTTTTCGCTTTTAATGGTTAAAAGTTGTTAGGACGCTCAGAACAGCTCAAAGGGCCTAAATCATCACTTTTAGACGAAATTACGGGGTGTAATGCATTACAATGGCATTTTTTTCAAAACTTTTTTTTTTCACTGTATTAACTTTTATAAGTGGAATAGACTATTAGAGATGTTTACAAGCAAAATAATGATATCCCACCTTTTTTCGATTTTAATGGTAAAAGTTGTTAGGACGCTCAGAACAGCTCAAAAGGGCCTAAATCATCACTTTTAGACGAAATACGGGGTGTAATGCATTACCAATGGCATTTTTTTCAAAACTTTTTTTCACTGTATTACACTTTATAAGGTGGAATAGACTTATTAGAGATGTTTACAAGCAAAAATAATGATATCCCACTCTTTTTCGATTTTTAATGGTAAAAGTTGTTAGGACGCTCAGAACAGCTCAAAAGGGCCTAAATCATCACTTTTTAGACGAAATTACGGGGTGTAATGCATTACCAATGGATTTTTTTCAAAACTTTTTTTTTCACTGTATTACACTTTTATAAGGTGGAATAGACTATTA
>JAFMNZ010000020.1:39086-69728 GCA_019207045.1 Branchiostoma floridae x Branchiostoma belcheri | reverse complement strand
AACACATTGAGGACACATGGGAGAAGTTTAAAGTGGTTTGTTTTACTCTGCCTCATCTGAAGTGCTTGGTGACCGTCCAAAGAAAAGACGACAGCAACACCTATCACAGAAGACAAAAGAACTCATTATGAAGCGAGCTCAGGTTAAAGACGTGATCCAACATCTGATGTGAACCAGTCAGAATACTCACGGTTAAACAAAATGGTGAAGAAAAGTTGCAAAGGTGATGATAATAACTGGGCTATTAGAGTGGCCACGGACCTAGAGGATGCAGCGAAACAAGGAAATCAGCGAGAAGTTTGGCCAGAAGATCAAAATCTTGTCCAACAACGCAGTAAGAAGTCCTCGGCAGTCAGAGACAAGTCTGGAAAGTTGATTTCTGATCCCGACGCTCAACGGAAACGGGGGGCGAACACTTCTCAGAGTTATTGAACCCGCAACAGGAAGATACTGATTTAACTGAGCTAGATAGCATACCAGGGGTCCCCAGTTTTACCTACCTTGGAGATGATGATGGTCCGCCAACAGGTGAAGAAATCCAGGATGCCCTTAAAAACTGAAAAACCACAAATCTCCGGGAGTGGATGAAATAGCCAACGAGCAACTTAAGTACGGTGCGATGGGATTAACGAAGGCGTTGGAAGCTCTTTTTGCCAAGGTTTGGTATGGTGAGGTTATCCTGAGGACTGGGCTAAGGGTATAATCGTTGTGCTGCCAAAGAAGGGGACACAATCTGCGGGAACAACAGAGGGATAACACTCAGGTCAACAGCATCGAAGCTCTTCCAAATTGTTATCCTGAGGCGCATCAACAAGGGACTGGAAAATCTGCTGAGGGAAAATCAGTGTGGCTTCGGAAGAACAGATCAGGCATTGACCAGATTTATTCTCTTAAAAAATCATCCACAGAAGTATTGAATAAAACATCCCACTGTACATAAACTTTATGACTTCAAGGCTGCTTTTGACAGTAAAACGAGAATTCATCTGAAAGCCTTTTCTTTCTATGGCCTTCCTGCTAAGTACATTCGAGTCTTACAGGCTTTCTTAAACAAGACAGTGAGCGCAGAAGAGTAATGGGGAACAGTCCAATTGGTTCGATGTGAATCCGGAACGGGCCAGGGCGACATACAGGGTCCACCAGTTTTTAATGTGTGCATCAACTTGGCAGCCTACCTCACGGACAAACAAACGACTCAGCGCAGGTGCAGTGTTTGATGCAGGAAACTCCTCAACAGCCATTGGTATCGGTCATGGATACTGACTATGCTGATGATATGGCCTTACTGGACAAAAAAAAACCGGCTGCAGGAAACTACTGACCTGTTAGGTAAGAACAGCTCTCTAGCCGGACTCAAGGCAAATGCCAGAAGACTCAGGTCATGGGTAATTGGCAAAAACACCACACAGAGACCATACACTGAGGGAGGAACTCTCAATATAACGTGGAAGGATATCCTGTTGAACAAGTCAGCACTTTTACTTACCTGGGGACCACATTCACTAGTGAATGGAACATTAGACACTGAAATCTCAAAGCGTATCCAAAAGCTGCTGGCGCCTTTGCTCAACTTGGCAAGATTTGGAATAACAGTAACATTCTTCTGTCAACTAAGATCCGTATCTACGAAGCAGCAGTCATCACAATCCTTACATATGGGAGTGAAGTCGGTAACCACCAAGCCAGAGCAGAAGGCGGAAGTATTCCACCAGAGGTGCCTTAGGAGAATTCTTCGCATCAGATGTACCACCGTGTTGCCAAACTTACACTACTGCAACAAGCAGAGACTACAATGTTGAAGCGATTGTGGCTGCCAGCAAGCTTAGATGGTTGGGGCACATCCTTAGAAGACCAGGGAGAGGCTCCCAAGACTGTGTTGGAGTGGACACCGAATCACGGCAAAAGGTCAAGGGGAAGGCAGACAGACGTGGTTGAACAGCGTGATGGAAGACTTGAAGTGATCACAGGGAATAACAGACTGAGGGTGCGCGAGGTTGAAGCAATGGCCCAGGACGCCCGAGTGGCGCAGAATGTGCGAAAGAGACGTCAACGCCTTGGTGCAGGCACTCACCAAGTGAGGAGACCTAACCAAGTATCAAGTAAGTAAAATGTGGATTTTGAAAAGTGTCCGAAATAGGCGAACTATGGTATCTTGGAAAGCTCTCTTGGTGGGGAATTGAATGCTGCAATCCGTTTTCGGATAGCTCGTTTTGTTGTCGAGTTATTCCCTTTATTAGCTAAGTCCCCTAACCGCGACCAAAAATGTGGATTTTTAAAAAGTCACCGAAAAGGGCAAACTATGGTATCTTTGGAAAGGTCTCTTGGTGGGGAGTTGAATGCTGCAATCCGTTTCGGATAGCTCTTTTTGTTGTCGAGTTATTCCCGTTATTAGCTAAGTCCCCCGAACCGAGACCAAAAATGTGGATTTTTAAAAAGTGTCCAATAGGCAAACTATGGTATCTTTGGAAAGCTCTCTTGGTGGGGAGTTGAATGCTGGAATTCGTTTTCGGATAGCTCTTTTTGTTGTCGAGTTATTCCCGTTTTAAGTTAAGCACCGATTACAGTAACCTAAAATGTGGATTTTTGAAAGTGTCCGAAATATGCAAACTATGGTATATTTAGAAAGGTCTTTTGGTGGGAGTTGAATGCTGCAATCCGCTTTGGATAGCTCTTTTTGTTGTCAGGTTATTCCGTTTAAAGTTAAGCACCGATTACAGTAACCTAAAATATGGATTTTTGAAAAGTGTCCGATATAGGCAAACTATGGTATCTTTGGAAAGCTCTCTTGGTGGGAAGTTGAATGCTGCAATCCGTTTTCGGATAGCTCTTTTTGTTGTCGAGTTATTCCCGTTATTAGCTAAGTCCCCCTAACCGCGACCAAAAATGTGGATTTTCAAAAGTCACCGAAATAGGCAAACTATGGTATCTTTGGAAAGGTCTCTTGGTGGGGAGTTGAATGCTGCAATCCGCTTTCGGATAGCTCTTTTTGTTGTCGAGCTATTCCCGTTATTAGGTAAGTCCCGCTAACCGCGACCAAAATGTGATTTTTCAAAGTGCCCGAAATAGGCAAACTATGGTATCTTTGGAAAGCTCTCTTGGGGGGAGTTGAATGCTGCAATCCGCTTTCAGATAGCTCTTTTTGTTGTCCAGTTATTCCCGTTATTAGCTAAGTCCCCCTAACCGCGACCAAAATGTGGATTGTTAAAAAGTGACCGAAATAGGCAAACTATGGTATCTTTGGAAAGGTCTCTTGGTGAGGAGTTGAATGCTGCAATCCGCTTTCAGATAGCTCTTTTTGTTGTCCAGTTATTCCCGTTATTAGCTAAGTCCCCTAACCGCGACCAAAAATGTGGATTTTTAAAAAGTGTCCGAAATAGGCAAACTATGGTATCTTTGGAAAGGTCTCTTGGTGAGGAGTGAATGCTGCAATCCGTTTTCGGATAGCTCTTTTTGTTGTCAAGCTATTCCCGTTATTAGCTAAGTCCCCTTAACGGCGACCCAAAATGTGGATTTTTGAAAAGTGTCCGAAATAGGCAAACTATGGTATATTCGGAAAGGTCTCTTGGTTGGGAGTTGAATGCTGCAATCCGTTTTGGATAGCTCTTTTTGTTGTCGAGTTATTCCCGTTTACGTTAAGCCCCGATTACAATAACCTAAAATGTGGATTTGTGAAAAGTGTCCGAAATAGGCAAAATATGGTATCTTTGGAAAGGTCTCTTGGTGGGGAGTTGAATGCTGCAATTCCGCTTTCGGATAGCTCTTTTTGTTGTCGAGTTATTGCCGTTTAAAGTTAAGCACCGATTACAGTAACCTAAAATGTGGATTTTTGAAAAGTGTCCGAAATAGGCAAACTATGGTATCTTTGGAAAGGTCTCTTGGTGGGGAGTTGAATGCTGCAATCCGTTTTCGGATAGCTCTTTTTGTTGTCGAGTTATTCCCGTTATTAGCTAAGTCCCCCGAACCGAGACCAAAAATGTGGATTTTTAAAAAGTGTCCGAATAGGCAAACTATGGTATCTTTGGAAAGCTCTCTTGGTGGGGAGTTGAATGCTGCAATCCGTTTTCGGATAGCTCTTTTGTTGTCGAGTTATTCCCGTTTAAAGTTAAGCACCGATACAGTACCTAAAATTGGATTTTTGACAAGTGTCCGAAATAGGCAAACTGTGGTATCTTTGGAAAGGTCTCTGGTGGGGAGTTGAATGCTGCAATCCGTTTCGGATAGCTCTTTTTGTTGTCGAGTTATTCCGTTATTAGCTAAGTCCCCCGAACCGCGACCAAAAATGTGGATTTTTAAAAAAGTCACCGAAATAGGCAAACTATGGTATCTTTGGAAAGCTCTCTTGGTGGGGAGTTGAATGCTGCAATCCGCTTTCAGATAGCTCTTTTTGTTGTCCAGTTATTCCCGTTATTAGCTAAGTCCCCCTAACCGCGACCAAAAATGTGGATTTTTAAAAAGTGACCGAAATAGGCAAACTATGGTATCTTTGGAAAGGTCTCTTGGTGGGGAGTTGAATGCTGCAATCCGTTTTCAATAGCTCTTTTTGTTGTCGAGTTATTCCGTTATTAGCTAAGTCCCCCTAACCGCGACCAAAAATGTGGATTTTTAAAAGTGTCCGAAATAGGCAAACTATGGTATCTTTGGAAAGCTCTCTTGGTGGGGAGTTGAATGCTGCAATCCGCTTTCAGATAGCTCTTTTTGTTGTCGAGTTTATTCCCGTTATTAGCTAAGTCCCCTAACCGCGACCAGAAATGTGGATTGTTAAAAGTGACGAAATAGGCAAACTATGGTATCTTTGGAAAGGCTCTCTTGGTGGGGAGTTGAATGCTGAATCCTTTTTCGCATAGCTCTTTTTGTTGTCGAGTTATTCCCGTTTAAAGTGAAGCACCGATTACACTAACCAAAAATGTGGATTTTAGAAAAGTGTCCGAAATAGGCAAACTATGGTATATTTGGAAAGGTCTCTTGGTGGGAGTTGAATGCTGCAATCCGCTTTGGATAGCTCTTTTTGTTGTCGAGTTATTCCCGTTTAAAGTTAAGCACCGATTACAGTAACCTAAAATATGGATTTTTGAAAAGTGTCCGAAATAGGCAAACTATGGTATATTGGAAAGCTCTCTTGGTGGGGAGTTGAATGCTGCAATCCGTTTTCGGATAGCTCTTTTTGTTGTCGAGTTATTCCCGTTATTAGCTAAGTCCCCCTAACCGCGACCAAAAATGTGGATTTTTCAAAAGTCCGAAATAGGCAAACTATGGTATCTTTGGAAAGGTCTCTTGGTGGGGAGTTGAATGCTGCAATCCGCTTTCGGATAGCTCTTTTTGTTGTCGAGTTATTCCCGTTATTAGGTAAGTCCCCCTAACCGCGACCAAAAATGTGGATTTTTAAAAAGTCACCGAAATAGGCAAACTATGGTATCTTTGGAAAGCTCTCTTGGTGGGGAGTTGAATGCTGCAATCCGCTTTCAGATAGCTCTTTTGTTGTCAGTTATTCCCGTTATTAGCTAAGTCCCCCTAACCGCGACCAAAAATGGGATTGTTAAAAAGTGACCGAAATAGGCAAACTATAGTATCTTGGAAAGGTCTCTTGGTGAGGAGTTGAATGCTGCAATCCGCTTTCAGATAGCTCTTTTTGTTGTCCAGTTATTCCGTTATTAGCTAAGTCCCCTAACCGCGACCAAAAATGTGGATTTTTAAAAAGTGTCCGAAATAGGCAAACTATGGTATCTTTGGAAAGGTCTCTTGGTGAGGAGTTGAATGCTGCAATCCGTTTTCGGATAGCTCTTTTTGTTGTCGAGCTATTCCCGTTATTAGCTAAGTCCCCTTACGGCGACCAAAATGTGGATTTTTGAAAAGTGTCCGAAATAGGCAAACTAGGTATATTCGGAAAGGTCTCTTGGTGGGGAGTTGAATGCTGCAATCCGCTTTTGGATAGCTCTTTTTGTTGTCGAGTTATTCCGTTACAGTTAAGCACCGATTACAATAACCTAAAATGGATTTGTGAAAAGTGTCCGAAATAGGCAAACTATGGTATCTTTGGAAAGGTCTCTTGGTGGGGAGTTGAATGCTGCAATCCGTTTCAAGTAGCTCTTTTGTTGTCGAGTTATTTCCGTTATTAGCTAAGTCCCCCTAACCGCGACCAAAAATGTGGATTTTAAAAAGTGTCCGAAATAGGCAAACTATGGTATCTTTGGAAAGCTCTCTTGGTGGGGAGTTGAATGCTGCAATCCGCTTTCAGATAGCTCTTTTTGTTGTCCAGTTATTCCCGTTATTAGCTAAGTCCCCTAACCGCGACCAAAAATGTGGATTGTTAAAAAGTGACCGAAATAGGCAAACTATGGTATCTTTGGAAAGCTCTCTTGGTGGGGAGTGAATGCTGGATCCTTTTCGCATAGCTCTTTTTGTTGTCGAGTTATTCCCGTTTAAAGTGAAGCACCGATTACACTAACCTAAAATGTGGATTTTTAGAAAAGTGTCCGAAATAGGCAAACTATGGTATATTTGGAAAGGTCTTGATTGGGAGTTGAATGCTGCAATCCGTTTGGATAGCTTTTTGTTGTCGAGTTATTCCCGTTAAAGTTAAGCACCGATTACAGTAACTAAAATATGGATTTTTGAAAAGTGTCCGAAATAGGCAAACTATGGTATCTTGGAAAGCTCTCTTGGTGGGGAGTTGAATGCTGCAATCCGTTTTCGGATAGCTCTTTTTGTTGTCGAGTTATTCCCGTTATTAGCTAAGCCCCCTAACCGCGACCAAAAATGTGGATTTTTCAAAAGTCACCGAAATAGGCAAACTATGGTATCTTTGGAAAGGTCTCTTGGTGGGGAGTTGAATGCTGCAATCCGCTTTCGGATAGCTCTTTTTGTTGTCGAGTTATTCCCGTTATTAGGTAAGTCCCCCTAACCGCGACCAAAAATGTGGATTTTTAAAAAGTCACCGAAATAGGCAAACTATGGTATCTTTGGAAAGCTCTCTTGGTGGGGAGTTGAATGCTGCAATCCGCTTTCAGATAGCTCTTTTTGTTGTCCAGTTATTCCCGTTATTAGCTAAGTCCCCCTAACCGCGACCAAAAAGTGGATTTTTAAAAAGTGACCGAAATAGGCAAACTATGGTATCTTGGAAAGGTCTCTTGGTGAGGAGTTGAATGCTGCAATCCGCTTTCGGATAGCTCTTTTTGTTGTCGAGTTATTCCCGTTATTAGCTAAGTCACCCTAACCGCGACCAAAATGTGGATTTTTAAAAAGTGTCCGAAATAGGCAAACTATGGTATCTTTGGAAAGGTCTCTTGGTGGGGAGTTGAATGCTGCAATCCGTTTCGGATAGCTCTTTTTGTTGTCAAGCTATTCCCGTTATTAGCTAAGTCCCCTAACGGCGACCCAAAAATGTGGATTTTGAAAAGTGTCCGAAATAGGCAAACTATGGTATATTCGGAAAGGTCTCTTGTTGGGAGTTGAATGCTGCAATCCGTTTTGGATAGCTCTTTTTGTTGTCGAGTTATTCCCGTTTACAGTTAAGCACCGATTACAATAACCTAAAATGTGGATTTGTGAAAAGTGTCCGAAATAGGCAAAATATGGTATCTTTGGAAAGGTCTCTTGGTGGGGAGTTGAATGCTGCAATTCGCTTTCGGATAGCTCTTTTTGTTGTCGAGTTATTCCCGTTTAAAGTTAAGCACCGATTACAGTGACCTAAAATGTGGATTTTTGAAAAGTGTCCGAAATAGGCAAACTATGGTATCTTTGGAAAGGTCTCTTGGTGGGGAGTGAATGCTGCAATCCGTTTTCGGATAGCTCTTTTTGTTGTCGAGTTATTCCCGTTATTAGCTAAGTCCCCCGAACCGCGACCAAAAATGTGGATTTTTAAAAAGTCACCGAAATAGGCAAACTATGGTATCTTTGGAAAGCTCTCTTGGTGGGGAGTTGAATGCTGCAATCCGCTTTCAGATAGCTCTTTTTGTTGTCCAGTTATTCCGTTATTAGCTAAGTCCCCCTAACCGCGACCAAAAATGTGGATTTTTAAAAAGTGACCGAAATAGGCAAACTATGGTATCTTTGGAAAGGTCTCTTGGTGGGGAGTTGAATGCTGCAATCCGTTTTCAAGTAGCTCTTTTTGTTGTCGAGTTATTTCCGTTATTAGCTAAGTCCCCCTAACCGCGACCAAAATGTGGATTTTTAAAAAGTGTCCGAAATAGGCAAACTATGGTATCTTTGGAAAGCTCTCTTGGTGGGGAGTTGAATGCTGCAATCCGCTCAGATAGCTCTTTTTGTTGTCGAGTTATTCCCGTTATTAGCTAAGTCCCCCTAACCGCGACCAAAATGTGGATTTTTAAAAAGTGTCCGAAATAGGCAAACTATGGTATCTTTGGAAAGCTCTCTTGGTGGGAGTTGAATGCTGGAATCCTTTTTCGATAGCTCTTTTTGTTGTCGAGTTATTCCCGTTTAAAGTGAAGCACCGATTACACTAACCTAAAATGTGGATTTTGAAAAGTGTCCGAAATAGGCAAACTATGGTATCTTTGGAAAGGTCTCTGGTTGGGAGTTGAATGCTGCAATCCGTTTTGGATAGCTCTTTTTGTTGTCGAGTTATTCCCGTTAAAGTTAAGCCCGATTACCGTAACCTAAAATATGGATTTTTGAAAAGTGTCCGAAATAGGCAAACTATGGTATCTTTGGAAAGCTCTCTTGGTGGGGAGTTGAATGCTGCAATCCGTTTTCGGATAGCTCTTTTTGTTGTCGAGTTATTCCCGTTATTAGCTAAGTCCCCCTAACCGCGACAAAAATGTGGATTTTTCAAAAGTCACCGAAATAGGCAAACTATGGTATCTTTGGAAAGGTCTCTTGGTGTGGGAGTTGAATGCTGCAATCCGCTTTCGGATAGCTCTTTTTGTTGTCGAGCTATTCCCGTTATTAGGTAAGTCCCCTAACCGCGACCAAAAATGTGGATTTTTAAAAAGTCACCGAAATAGGCAAACTATGGTATCTTTGGAAAGCTCTCTTGGTGGGGAGTTGAATGCTGCAATCCGCTTTCAGATAGCTCTTTTTGTTGTCCAGTTATTCCCGTTATTAGCTAAGTCCCCCTAACCGCGACCCAAAATGTGGATTGTTAAAAAGTGACCGAAATAGGCAAACTATGGTATCTTTGGAAAGGTCTCTTGGGGGGAGTTGAATGCTGCAATCCGCTTTCAGATAGCTCTTTTTGTTGTCCAGTTATTCCCGTTATTAGCTAAGTCCCCTAACCGCGACCAAAAATGTGGATTTTAAAAAGTGTCCGAAATAGGCAAACTATGGTATCTTTGGAAAGGTCTCTTGGTGAGGAGTTGAATGCTGCAATCCGTTTTCGGATAGCTCTTTTTGTTGTCAAGCTATTCCCGTTATTAGCTAAGTCCCCTAACGGCGACCCAAAATGTGGATTTTTGAAAAGTGTCCGAAATAGGCAAACTATGGTATATTCGGAAAGGTCTCTTGTTGGGAGTTGAATGCTGCAATCCGCTTTTGGATAGCTCTTTTTGTTGTCGAGTTATTCCCGTTTACAGTTAAGCACCGATTACAATAACCTAAAATGTGGATTTTGAAAAGTGTCCGAAATAGGCAAAATATGGTATCTTTGGAAAGGTCTCTTGGTGGGGAGTTGAATGCTGCAATCCGCTTTCGGATAGCTCTTTTTGTTGTCGAGTTATTGCCGTTTAAAGTTAAGCACCGATACAGTGACCTAAAATGTGGATTTTTGAAAAGTGTCCGAAATAGGCAAAATATGGTATCTTTGAAAGGTCTTGGTGGGGAGTTGAATGCTGCAATCCGCTTTCGGATAGCTCTTTTTGTTGTCGAGTTATTGCCGTTTAAAGTTAAGCACGATTACAGTAACCTAAAATGTGGATTTTTGAAAAGTGTCCGAAATAGGCAAAATATGGTATCTTTGGAAAGCTCTCTTGGTGGGGAGTTGAATGCTGCAATCCGTTTTCAATAGCTCTTTTTGTTGTCGAGTTATTCCCGTTATTAGCTAAGTCCCCCTAACCGCGACCAAAAATGTGGATTTTTAAAAAGTGTCCGAAATAGGCAAACTATGGTATCTTTGGAAAGCTCTCTTGGTGGGGAGTTGAATGCTGCAATCCGCTTCGGATAGCTCTTTTGTTGTCCAGTTATTCCCGTTATTAGCTAAGTCCCCTAACCGCGACCAAAAATGTGGATTGTTAAAAAGTGACCGAAATAGGCAAACTATGGTATCTTTGGAAAGCTCTCTTGGTGGGGAGTTGAATGCTGCAATCCTTTTTCGGATAGCTCTTTTTGTTGTCGAGTTATTCCCGTTTAAAGTTAAGCACCGATTACAGTAACCTAAAATGTGGATTTTTGAAAAGTGTCCGAAATAGGCAAACTATGGTATATTTGGAAAGGTCTCTTGGTGGGAGTTGAATGCTGCAATCCGCTTTTGGATAGCTCTTTTTGTTGTCGAGTTATTGCCGTTTTAAAGTTAAGCACCGATTACAGTAACCTAAAATGTGGATTTTTGAAAAGTGTCCGAAATAGGCAAACTATGGTATCTTTGGAAAGGTCTCTTGGTGGGGAGTTGAATGCTGCAATCCGCTTTTCGGATAGCTCTTTTTGTTGTCGAGTTATTTCCGTTTAAAGCTAAGCACCCTACAGAACCAAAATATGGATTTTTAAAAGTGTCCGAAATAGGCAAACTATGGTATCTTTGGAAAGACCTCTTGGTGGGGAGTTGAATGCTGCAATCCGCTTTCGGATAGCTCTTTTTGTTGTCGAGTTATTCCCGTTATTAGCTAAGTCCCCTTAACCGCGACCAAAAATGTGGATTTTTAAAAGTGTCCGAAATAGGCAAACTATGGTATCTTTGGAAAGCTCTCTTGTGGGGAGTTGAATGCTGCAATCCGTTTTCGGATAGCTCTTTTGTTGTCGAGTTATTCCGTTATTAGCTAAGTCCCCCTAACCGCGACCAAAAATGTGGATTTTTCAAAAGTGTCCGAAATAGGCAAACTATGGTATCTTTGGAAAGTCTCTTGGTGGGGAGTTGAATGCTGCAATCCGTTTTCGGATAGCTCTTTTTGTTGTCGAGTTATTCCCGTTATTAGCTAAGTCCCCCTAACCGCGACCAAAAATGTGGATTTTAAAAAGTGTCCGAAATAGGCAAACTATGGTATCTTTGGAAAGCTCTCTTGGTGGGGAGTTGAATGCTGCAATCCGTTTTCGGATAGCTCTTTTGTTGTCGAGTTATTTCCGTTCTTAGCTAAGTCCCCCTAACCGCGACCCAAAATGTGGATTTTTGAAAAGTGTCCGAAATAGGCAAACTATGGTATATTGGAAAGGTCTCTGGGTTGGGAGTTGAATGCTGCAATCCGCTTTGGATAGCTCTTTTTGTTGTCGAGTTATTCCCGTTTAAAGTTAAGCACCGATTACAGTAACCTAAAATGTGGATTTTTGAAAAGTGTCCGAAATAGGCAAACTATGGTATCTTGGAAAGGTCTCTTGGTGGGGAGTTGAATGCTGCAATCCGCTTTCGGATAGCTCTTTTTTGTTGTCCAGTTATTCCCGTTATTAGCTAAGTCCCCCTAACCGCGACCAAAAATGTGGATTTTTAAAAAGTGACCGAAATAGGCAAACTATGGTATCTTTGAAAGGTCTCTTGGTGGTGAGTTGAATGCTGCAATCCGTTTTCGGATAGCTCTTTTTGTTGTCGAGTTATTCCCGTTATTAGCTAAGACCTAACACGCGACCAAAATGTGGATTTTTAAAAAGTGTCCGAAATAGGCAAACTATGGTATATTGGAAAGGTCTCTGGGTTGGGAGTTGAATGCTGCAATCCGCTTTTGGATAGCTCTTTTTGTTGTCGAGTTTTCCCGTTAAAGTTAAGCACCGATTACAGTAACCTAAATGTGGATTTTTGAAAAGTGTCCGAAATAGGCAAACTATGGTATCTTTGGAAAGGTCTCTTGGTGGGGAGTTGAATGCTGCAATCCGCTTTTCGGATAGCTCTTTTTGTTGTCGAGTTATTTCCGTTTAAAGTTAAGCACCGATTACAGTAACCTAAAATGTGGATTTTTAAAAAGTGTCCGAAATAGGCAAACTATGGTATCTTTGGAAAGTCTCTTGGTGGGGAGTTGAATGCTGCAATCCGCTTCGGATAGCTTTTTTTGTGTCGAGTTATTCCCGTTCTTAGCTAAGTCCCCTAACCGCGACCAAAATGTGGATTTTTAAAAAGTGTCCGAAATAGGCAAACTATGGTATCTTTGGAAAGCTCTCTTGGTGGGGAGTTGAATGCTGCAATCCGTTTTCGGATAGCTCTTTTTGTTGTCGAGTTATTCCCGTTATTAGCTAAGTCCCCTAACCGCGCAAAAATGTGGATTTTTCAAAAGTGCCGAAATAGGCAAACTATGGTATCTTTGGAAAGGTCTCTTGGTGAGGAGTTGAATGCTGCAATCCGTTTTCGGATAGCTCTTTTTGTTGTCGAGTTATTCCCGTTATTAGCTAAGTCCATCTAACCGCGACCAAAAATGTGGATTTTTAAAAAGTGTCCGAAATAGGCAAACTATGGTATCTTTGGAAAGGTCTCTTGGTGGGAGTTGAATGCTGCAATCCGTTTTCGGATAGCTCTTTTTGTTGTCAGTTATTCCCGTTATTAGCTAAGCTAATCCCTAACCGCGACCCAAAATGTGGATTTTTGAAAAGTGTCCGAAATAGGCAAACTATGGTATCGGAAAGGTCTCTTGGTTGGGAGTTGAATGCTGCAATCCGCTTTTGGATAGCTCTTTTGTTGTCGAGTTATTCCCGTTTACAGTTAAGCACCGATTACAATAACCTAAAATGTGGATTTGAAAAGTGTCCGAAATAGGCAAAATATGGTATCTTTGGAAAGGTCTCTTGGTGGGGAGTTGAATGCTGCAATTCGCTTTCGGATAGCTCTTTTTGTTGTCGAGTTATTCCCGTTTAAAGTTAAGCACCGATTACAGTAACCTAAAATGTGGATTTTTGAAAAGTGTCCGAAATAGGCAAACTATGGTATCTTTGGAAAGGTCTCTTGGTGGGGAGTTGAATGCTGCAATCCGTTTTGGATAGCTCTTTTTGTTGTCGAGTTATCCCGTTTAAAAGTTAAGCACCGATTACAGTAACTAAAATGTGGATTTTTGAAAAGTGTCCGAAATAGGCAAACTATGGTATCTTTGGAAAGGTCTCTTGGTGGGAGTTGAATGCTGCAATCCGTTTTCAAGTAGCTCTTTTTGTTGTCGAGTTATTTCCGTTATTAGCTAAGTCCCCTAACCGCGACCAAAAATGTGGATTTTTAAAAAGTGTCCGAAATAGGCAAACTATGGTATCTTTGGAAAGCTCTCTTGGTGGGGAGTTGAATGCTGCAATCCGCTTTCGGATAGCTCTTTTTGTTGTCGAGTTATTCCCGTTATTAGCTAAGTCCCCCTAACCGCGACCAAAAATGTGGATTTTTAAAAAGTGACCGAAATAGGCAAACTATGGTATCTTTGGAAAGCTCTCTGGTGGGGAGTTGAATGCTGCAATCCTTTTCGGATAGCTCTTTTTGTTGTCGAGTTATTCCCGTTTAAAGTAAGCACCGATTACACTAACCTAAAATGTGGATTTTAGAAAAGTGTCCGAAATAGGCAAACTATGGTATATTGGAAAGGTCTCTTGGTTGGGAGTTGAATGCTGCAATCCGCTTTCGGATAGCTCTTTTTGTTGTCGAGTTATTCCCGTTTAAAGTAAGCACCGATTACAGTAACCTAAAATGTGGATTTTTGAAAAGTGTCCGAAATAGGCAAACTATGGTATCTTTGGAAAGGTCTCTTGGTGGGGAGTTGAATGCTGCAATCCGCTTTTCGGATAGCTCTTTTTGTTGTCGAGTTATTTCCGTTTAAAGTTAAGCACCGATTACAGTAACCTAAAATATGGATTTTAAAAAGTGTCCGAAATAGGCAAACTATGGTATCTTTGGAAAGGTCTCTTGGTGGGGAGTTGAATGCTGCAATCCGCTTTCGGATAGCTTTTTTTGTTGTCGAGTTATTCCCGTTCTTAGCTAAGTCCCCTAACCGCGACCAAAAATGTGGATTTTTTAAAAGTGTCCGAAATAGGCAAACTATGGTATCTTTGGAAAGCTCTCTTGGTGGGGAGTTGAATGCTGCAATCCGTTTTCGGATAGCTCTTTTTGTTGTCGAGTTATTCCCGTTATTAGCTAAGTCCCCCTAACCGCGACCAAAAATGTGGATTTTTCAAAAGTGTCCGAAATAGGCAAACTATGGTATCTTTGGAAAGGTCTCTTGGGGGGAGTTGAATGCTGCAATCCGTTTTCGGATAGCTGTTTTTGTTGTCGAGTTATTCCCGTTATTAGCTAAGTCCACTAACCGCGACCAAAAATGTGGATTTTTAAAAAGTGTCCGAAATAGGCAAACTATGGTATCTTTGGAAAGCTCTCTTGGTGGGGAGTTGAATGCTGCAATCCGTTTTCGGATAGCTCTTTTTGTTGTCGAGTTATTCCGTTATTAGCTAAGTCCCCCTAACCGCGACCAAAAATGGGATTTTGAAAAGTGTCCGAAATAGGCAAACTATGGTATATTTGGAAAGGTCTCTTGGTTGGGAGTTGAATGCTGCAATCCGTTTTGGATAGCTCTTTGTTGTCGAGTTATTCCCGTTTAAAGTTAAGCACCGATTACAGTAACCTAAAATGTGGATTTTTGAAAAGTGTCCGAAATAGGCAAACTATGGTTCTTTGGAAAGGTCTCTTGGTGGGGAGTTGAATGCTGCAATCCGCTTTCGGATAGCTCTTTTTGTTGTCGAGTTATTCCCGTTATTAGCTAAGTCCCCCTAACCGCGACCAAAAATGTGGATTTTTAAAAGTGACCGAAATAGGCAAACTATGGTATCTTTGGAAAGGTCTCTTGGTGGGAGTTGAATGCTGCAATCCGTTTCGGATAGCTCTTTTGTTGTCGAGTTATTCCCGTTATTAGCTAAGCCCTAACCACGACCAAAAATGTGGATTTTTAAAAAGTGTCCGAAATAGGCAAACTATGGTATATTTGGAAAGGTCTCTTGGTTGGGAGTTGAATGCTGCAATCCGCTTTTGGATAGCTCTTTTTGTTGTCGAGTTATTCCCGTTTAAAGTTAAGCACCGATTACAGAACCTAAAATGTGGATTTTGAAAAGTGTCCGAAATAGGCAAACTATGGTATCTTTGGAAAGGTCTCTTGGTGGGGAGTTGAATGCTGCAATCCGCTTTTCGGATAGCTCTTTTTGTTGTCGAGTTATTTCCGTTTAAAGTTAAGCACCGATTACAGTAACCTAAAATATGGATTTTAAAAAGTATCCGAAATAGGCAAACTATGGTATCTTTGGAAAGTCTCTTGGTGGGAGTTGAATGCTGCAATCCGCTTTCGGATAGCTCTTTTTGTTGTCGAGTTATTCCCGTTATTAGCTAAGTCCCCTTAACCGCGACCAAAATGTGGATTTTTAAAAAGTGTCCGAAATAGGCAAACTATGGTATCTTTGGAAAGCTCTCTTGGTGGGGAGTTGAATGCTGCAATCCGTTTTCGGATAGCTCTTTTGTTGTCGAGTTATTCCCGTTATTAGCTAAGTCCCCCTAACCGCGACCAAAATGTGGATTTTGAAAAGTGTCCGAAATAGGCAAACTATGGTATCTTTGGAAAGGTCTCTTGGTGGGGAGTTGAATGCTGCAATCCGTTTTCGGATAGCTCTTTTTGTTGTCGAGTTATTCCCGTTATTAGCTAAGTCCATCTAACCGCGACCAAAAATGTGGATTTTAAAAAGTGTCCGAAATAGGCAAACTATGGTATCTTTGGAAAGCTCTCTTGGTGGGGAGTTGAATGCTGCAATCCGTTTTCGGATAGCTCTTTTTGTTGTCGAGTTATTCCGTTTAAAGCTAAGCACCGATTACAGTAACCTAAAATGTGGATTTTTGAAAAGTGTCCGAAATAGGCAAACTATGGTATCTTTGGAAAGGTCTCTTGGTGGGAGTTGAATGCTGCAATCCGTTTCGGATAGCTCTTTTGTTGTCGAGTTATTTCCGTTTAAAGTAAGCACCGATTAAGTAACCTAAAATGTGGATTTTGAAAAAGTGTCCGAAATAGGCAAACTATGGTATCTTTGGAAAGCTCTCTTGGTGGGGAGTTGAATGCTGCAATCCGTTTTCGGATAGCTCTTTTTGTTGTCGAGTTATTCCCGTTTTAGCTAAGCCCCCTAACCGCGACCAAAAATGTGGATTTTTAAAAGTGTCCGAAATAGGCAAACTATGGTATCTTTGGAAAGCTCTCTTGGTGGGGAGTTGAATGCTGCAATCCGCTTCGGATAGCTCTTTTTGTTGTCGAGTTATTCCCGTTTTAGCTAAGTCCCCCTAACCGCGACCAAAAATGTGGATTTTGAAAAGTGTCCGAAATAGGCAAACTATGGTATCTTTGGAAAGGTCTCTTGGTGGGGAGTTGAATGCTGCAATCCGCTTTTGGATAGCTCTTTTTGTTGTCGAGTTATTCCCGTTTAAAGTTAAGCACCGATTACAGTAACCTAAAATGTGGATTTTGAAAAGTGTCCGAAATAGGCAAACTATGGTATCTTTGGAAAGGTCTCTTGGTGGGAGTTGAATGCTGCAATCCTTTCGGATAGCTTTTTTTGTTGTCCAGTTATTCCCGTTATTAGCTAAGTCCCCTAACCGCGACCAAAAATGTGGATTTTTAAAAGTGACCGAAATAGGCAAACTATGGTATCTTTGGAAAGGTCTCTTGGTGGGAGTTGAATGCTGCAATCCGTTTTCGGATAGCTCTTTTTGTTGTCGAGTTATTCCCGTTATTAGCTAAGTCCCCCTAACCACGACCAAAAATGTGGATTTTTAAAAAGTGTCCGAAATAGGCAAACTATGGTATCTTTGGAAAGGTCTCTTGGTTGGGAGTTGAATGCTGCAATCCGCTTTCGGATAGCTCTTTTGTTGTCGAGTTATTCCCGTTTAAAGTTAAGCACCGATTACAGTAACCTAAATGTGGATTTTGAAAGTGTCCGAAATAGGCAAACTATGGTATCTTTGGAAAGGTCTCTTGGTGGGGAGTTGAATGCTGCAATCCGCTTTCGGATAGCTCTTTTTGTTGTCGAGTTATTTCCGTTTAAAGTTAAGCACCGATTACAGTAACCTAAAATGTGGATTTTTAAAAAGTGTCCGAAATAGGCAAACTATGGTATCTTTGGAAAGTCTCTTGGTGGGGAGTTGAATGCTGCAATCCGCTTTCGGATAGCTTTTTTTGTTGTCGAGTTATTCCCGTTCTTAGCTAAGTCCCCTTAACCGCGACCAAAAATGTGGATTTTTAAAAAGTGTCCGAAATAGGCAAACTATGGTATCTTTGAAAGCTCTCTTGGTGGGGAGTTGAATGCTGCAATCCGTTTTCGGATAGCTTTTTTGTTGTCGAGTTATTCCCGTTATTAGCTAAGTCCCCCTAACCGAGACCAAAATGTGGATTTTTAAAAAGTGTCCGAAATAGGCAAACTATGGTATCTTTGGAAAGTCTTGGTGGGGAGTTGAATGCTGCAATCCGTTTTCGGATAGCTCTTTTTGTTGTCGAGTTATTCCCGTTTAAAGTAAGCACCGATACAGTAACCTAAAATATGAAATTGGATTTTGAAAAGTGTCCGAAATAGGCAAACTATGGTATCTTTGGAAAGGTCTCTTGGTGGGGAGTTGAATGCTGCAATCCGTTTTCGGATAGCTCTTTTTGTTGTCGAGTTATTCCCGTTTAAAGTTAAGCACCGATTACAGTAACCAAAATGTGGATTTTTAAAAGTGTCCGAAATAGGCAAACTATGGTATCTTTGGAAAGGTCTCTTGGTGGGGAGTTGAATGCTGCAATCCGTTTTCGGATAGCTCTTTTTGTTGTCGAGTTATTCCCGTTTTAGCTAAGTCCCCCTAACCGCGACCAAAAATGTGGATTTTTAAAAAGTGTCCGAAATAGGCAAACTATGGTATCTTTGGAAAGCTCTCTTGGTGGGAGTTGAATGCTGCAATCCGTTTTCGGATAGCTCTTTTTGTTGTCGAGTTATTCCGTTATTAGCTAAGTCCCCCTAACCGCGACCAAAAATGTGGATTTTTAAAAAGTGTCCGAAATAGGCAAACTATGGTATCTTTGGAAAGATCTCTTGGTGGGGAGTTGAATGCTGCAATCCGTTTTCGGATAGCTCTTTTTGTTGTCGAGTTATTCCCGTCTTAGCTAAGTCCCCCTAACCGCGACCAAAAATGTGGATTTTTGAAAAGTGTCCGAAATAGGCAAACTATGGTATATTTGGAAGGTCTCTTGGTTGGGGAGTTGAATGCTGCAATCCGCTTTTGGATAGCTCTTTTGTTGTCGAGTTATTCCCGTTTAAAGTTAAGCACCGATTACAGTAACCTAAAATGTGGATTTTTGAAAAGTGTCCGAAATAGGCAAACTATGGTATCTTTGGAAAGGTCTCTTGGGGGGAGTTGAATGCTGCAATCCGTTTTCGGATAGCTCTTTTTGTTGTCGAGTTATTCCCGTTATTAGCTAAGTCCCCCTAACCGCGACCAAAAATGTGGATTTTTAAAAGTGACCGAAATAGGCAAACTATGGTATCTTTGGAAAGGTCTCTTGTGGTGAGTTGAATGCTGCAATCCGTTTTCGGATAGCTCTTTTTGTTGTCGAGTTATTCCCGTTATTAGCTAAGTCCCCCTAACCGCGACCAAAAATGTGGATTTTTAAAACGTGTCCGAAATAGGCAAACTATGGTATCTTTGGAAAGCTCTCTTGGTGGGGAGTTGAATGCTGCAATCCGTTTTCGGATAGCTCTTTTTGTTGTCGAGTTATTCCCGTTATTAGCTAAGCCCCTAACGCGACCAAAATGTGGATTTTTGAAAAGTGTCCGAAATAGGCAAACTATGGTATCTTTGGAAAGGTCTCTGGTTGGGAGTTGAATGCTGCAATCCGTTTTCGGATAGCTCTTTTGTTGTCGAGTTATTCCCGTTTAAAGTTAAGCACCGATTACAGTAACCTAAAATGTGGATTTTTGAAAAGTGTCCGAAATAGGCAAACTATGGTATCTTTGGAAAGGTCTCTTGGTGGGGAGTTGAATGCTGCAATCCGTTTTCGGATAGCTTTTTTTGTTGTCGAGTTATTCCCGTTATTAGCTAAGTCCCCCTAACCGCGACCAAAAATGTGGATTTTTAAAAAGTGTCCGAAATAGGCAAACTATGGTATCTTTGGAAAGGTCTCTTGGTGGGAGTTGAATGCTGCAATCCGTTTTCGGATAGCTCTTTTTGTTGTCGAGTTATTCCCGTTATTAGCTAAGTCCCCTAACCGCGACCAAAAATGTGGATTTTTAAAAAGTGTCCGAAATAGGCAAACTATGGTATCTTTGGAAAGGTCTCTGGGTGGGAGTTGAATGCTGCAATCCGCTTTTGGATAGCTCTTTTTGTTGTCGAGTTATTCCCGTTTAAAGTTAAGCACCGATTACAGTAACCTAAAATGTGGATTTTTGAAAAGTGTCCGAAATAGGCAAACTATGGTATCTTTGGAAAGGTCTCTTGGTGGGGAGTTGAATGCTGCAATCCGTTTTCGGATAGCTCTTTTTGTTGTCGAGTTATTCCCGTTTAAAGTTAAGCACCGATTACAGTAACTAAAATGTGGATTTTAAAAAGTGTCCGAAATAGGCAAACTATGGTATCTTTGGAAAGCCTCTTGGTGGGGAGTTGAATGCTGCAATCCGCTTTCGGATAGCTTTTTTGTTGTCGAGTTATTCCCGTTATTAGCTAAGTCCCCTTAACCGCGACCAAAAATGTGGATTTTTAAAAGTGTCCGAAATAGGCAAACTATGGTATCTTTGGAAAGCTCTCTTGGTGGGGAGTTGAATGCTGCAATCCGCTTTCGGATAGCTCTTTTTGTTGTCGAGTTATTCCCGTTCTTAGCTAAGTCCCCCTAACCGAGACCAAAAATGTGGATTTTAAAAAGTGCCGAAATAGGCAAACTATGGTATCTTTGGAAAGTCTCTTGGTGGAGAGTTGAATGCTGCAATCCGTTTTCGGATAGCTCTTTTTGTTGTCGAGTTATTCCCGTTATTAGCTAAGTCCCCCTAACCGCGACCAAAATGTGGATTTTTAAAAGTGTCCGAAATAGGCAAACTATGGTATCTTTGGAAAGGTCTCTTGGTGGGGAGTTGAATGCTGCAATCCGTTTTCGGATAGCTCTTTTTGTTGTCGAGTTATTCCCGTTATTAGCTAAGTCCCCTACCGCGACCAAAATGTGGATTTTTGAAAAGTGTCCGAAATAGGCAAACTATATATTTGGAAAGGTCTCTTGGTGGGAGTTGAATGCTGCAATCCGCTTTTGGATAGCTCTTTTTGTTGTCGAGTTATTCCGTTTAAAGTTAAGCACCGATTACAATAACCTAAAATGTGGATTTTTGAAAAGTGTCCGAAATAGGCAAACTATGGTATCTTTGGAAAGGTCTCTTGGTGGGGAGTTGAATGCTGCAATCCGCTTTCGGATAGCTCTTTTTGTTGTCGAGTTATTCCCGTTAAAGTTAAGCACCGATTACCAGTAACCTAAAATGTGGATTTTTGAAAAGTGTCCGAAATAGGCAAACTATGGTATCTTTGGAAGGTCTCTTGGTGGGGAGTTGAATGCTGCAATCCGTTTTCGGATAGCTCTTTTTGTTGTCGAGTTATTCCCGTTATTAGCTAAGTCCCCTAACCGCGACAAAAATGTGGATTTTTAAAAGTGTCCGAAATAGGCAAACTATGGTATCTTTGGAAAGCTCTCTTGGTGGGGAGTTGAATGCTGCAATCCGTTTTCGATAGCTCTTTTTGTTGTCGAGTTATTCCCGTTTAAAGTTAAGCACCGATTACAGTAACCTAAAATGTGGATTTTTGAAAAGTGTCCGAAATAGGCAAACTATGGTATCTTTGGAAAGGTCTCTTGGTGGGGAGTTGAATGCTGCAATCCGCTTTCGGATAGCTTTTTGTTGTCGAGTTATTCCCGTTTAAAGTTAAGCACCGATTACAGTAACCTAAAATGTGGATTTTTGAAAAGTGTCCGAAATAGGCAAACTATGGTATCTTTGGAAAGGTCTCTTGGTGGGGAGTTGAATGCTGCAATCCGTTTTCGGATAGCTTTTTTGTTGTCGAGTTATTCCCGTTATTAGCTAAGTCCCCCTAACCGCGACCAAAAATGTGGATTTTTAAAAAGTGTCCGAAATAGGCAAACTATGGTATCTTTGGAAAGTCTCTTGGTGGGAGTTGAATGCTGCAATCCGTTTTCGGATAGCTCTTTTTGTTGTCGAGTTATTCCCGTTCTTAGCTAAGTCCCCCTAACCGCGACCAAAATGTGGATTTTTAAAAGTGTCCGAAATAGGCAAACTATGGTATCTTTGGAAAGCTCTCTTGGTGGGGAGTTGAATGCTGCAATCCGTTTTCGGATAGCTCTTTTTGTTGTCGAGTTATTCCCGTTTTAGCTAAGTCCCCCTAACCGCGACCCAAAATGTGGATTTTTGAAAAGTGTCCGAAATAGGCAAACTATGGTATCTTTGGAAAGGTCTCTGGGGGGGAGTTGAATGCTGCAATCCGCTTTTGGATAGCTCTTTTTGTTGTCGAGTTATTCCCGTTTAAAGTTAAGCACCGATTACAGTAACCTAAAATGTGGATTTTTGAAAAGTGTCCGAAATAGGCAAACTATGGTATCTTTGGAAAGCTCTCTTGGTGGGGAGTTGAATGCTGCAATCCGCTTTCGGATAGCTTTTTTTGTTGTCGAGTTATTCCCGTTATTAGCTAAGTCCCCCTAACCGCGACCAAAAATGTGGATTTTTAAAAGTGACCGAAATAGGCAAACTATGGTATCTTTGGAAAGGTCTCTTGGTGGGGAGTTGAATGCTGCAATCCGTTTTCGGATAGCTCTTTTTGTTGTCGAGTTATTCCCGTTATTAGCTAAGTCCCCTAACGCGCCACAAAATGTGGATTTTTAAAAAGTGTCCGAAATAGGCAAACTATGGTATCTTTGGAAAGGTCTCTGGGTGGGAGTTGAATGCTGCAATCCGCTTTTGGATAGCTCTTTTTGTTGTCGAGTTATTCCCGTTTAAAGTTAAGCACCGATTACAGAACCTAAAATGTGGATTTTGAAAAGTGTCCGAAATAGGCAAACTATGGTATCTTTGGAAAGGTCTCTTGGTGGGGAGTTGAATGCTGCAATCCGTTTTCGGATAGCTCTTTTGTTGTCGAGTTATTCCGTTTAAAGTTAAGCACCGATTACAGTAACCTAAAATGTGGATTTTTAAAAAGTGTCCGAAATAGGCAAACTATGGTATCTTTGGAAAGCTCTCTTGGTGGGGAGTTGAATGCTGCAATCCGCTTTCGGATAGCTTTTTTGTTGTCGAGTTATTCCCGTTCTTAGCTAAGTCCCCTAACCGAGACCAAAAATGTGGATTTTTAAAAAGTGACCGAAATAGGCAAACTATGGTATCTTTGGAAAGGTCTCTTGGTGGAGAGTTGAATGCTGCAATCCGTTTTCGGATAGCTCTTTTTGTTGTCGAGTTATTCCCGTTATTAGCTAAGTCCCCCTAACCGCGACCAAAAATGTGGATTTTTAAAAGTGTCCGAAATAGGCAAACTATGGTATCTTTGGAAAGGTCTCTTGGTGGGGAGTTGAATGCTGCAATCCGTTTTCGGATAGCTCTTTTTGTTGTCGAGCTATTCCCGTTATTAGCTAAGTCCCCTTAACCGCGACCCAAAATGTGGATTTTTAAAAAGTGTCCGAAATAGGCAAACTATGGTATCTTGGAAAGGTCTCTTGGTGGGAGTTGAATGCTGCAATCCGCTTTGGATAGCTCTTTTTGTTGTCGAGTTATTCCCGTTTAAAGTTAAGCACCGATTACAATAACTAAAATGTGGATTTTTGAAAAGTGTCCGAAATAGGCAAACTATGGTATCTTTGGAAAGGTCTCTTGGTGGGGAGTTGAATGCTGCAATCCGTTTTCGGATAGCTCTTTTTGTTGTCGAGTTATTCCCGTTTAAGTTAAGCCCGATTACGTAACCAAAATGTGGATTTTTGAAAAGTGTCCGAAATAGGCAAACTATGGTATCTTTGGAAAGTCTCTTGGTGGGGAGTTGAATGCTGCAATCCGTTTTCGGATAGCTCTTTTTGTTGTCGAGTTATTCCCGTTATTAGCTAAGTCCCCGATTACCGCGACCAAAAAATGTGGATTTTAAAAGTGTCCGAAATAGGCAAACTATGGTATCTTTGGAAAGCTCTTGGTGGGGAGTTGAATGCTGCAATCCGTTTTCGGATAGCTCTTTTGTTGTCGAGTTATTCCCGTTTAAAGTTAAGCACCGATTACAGTAACCTAAAATGTGGATTTTTGAAAAGTGTCCGAAATAGGCAAACTATGGTATCTTTGGAAAGGTCTCTTGGTGGGGAGTTGAATGCTGCAATCCGCTTTTCGGATAGCTCTTTTTGTTGTCGAGTTATTCCGTTTAAAGTTAAGCCCGATTACAGTAACCTAAAATGTGGATTTTAAAAGTGTCCGAAATAGGCAAACTATGGTATATTTGGAAAGCTCTCTTGGTGGAGTTGAATGCTGCAATCCGTTTTTGGATAGCTCTTTTGTTGTCGAGTTATTCCCGTTAAAGCTAAGCACGATTACAGTAACCTAAAATGTGGATTTTGAAAAAGTGTCCGAAATAGGCAAACTATGGTATATTTGGAAAGCTCTCTTGGTGGGGAGTTGAATGCTGCAATCCGTTTTCGGATAGCTCTTTTTGTTGTCGAGTTATTCCCGTTATTAGCTAAATCCCCCTAACCGCGACCAAAAATGTGGATTTTTAAAAGTGTCCGAAATAGGCAAACTATGGTATCTTTGGAAAGGTCTCTTGGTGGGGAGTTGAATGCTGCAATCCGTTTTCGGATAGCTCTTTTTGTTGTCGAGTTATTCCCGTTATTAGCTAAGTCCCCCTAACCGCGACCAAAATGTGGATTTTTGAAAAGTGTCCGAAATAGGCAAACTATGGTATCTTTGGAAAGGTCTCTTGGTTGGGAGTTGAATGCTGCAATCCGCTTTTGGATAGCTCTTTTTGTTGTCGAGTTATTCCCGTTTACAGTTAAGCACCGATTAAGTAACTAAAAATGTGGATTTTTGAAAAGTGTCCGAAATAGGCAAACTATGGTATCTTTGGAAAGGTCTCTTGGTGGGGAGTTGAATGCTGCAATCCGTTTTCGGATAGCTCTTTTTGTTGTCGAGTTATTCCCGTTAAAGTTAAGCCCGATTACAGTAACCAAAATGTGGATTTTTGAAAAGTGTCCGAAATAGGCAAACTATGGTATCTTTGGAAAGGTCTCTTGGTGGGAGTTGAATGCTGCAATCCGTTTTCGGATAGCTCTTTTTGTTGTCGAGTTATTCCGTTATTAGCTAAGTCCCCCGAACCGAGACCAAAAATGTGGATTTTTAAAAAGTGTCCGAAATAGGCAAACTATGGTATCTTTGGAAAGCTCTCTGGTGGGGAGTTGAATGCTGCAATCCGTTTTCGGATAGCTCTTTTTGTTGTCGAGTTATTCCCGTTTAAAGTTAAGCACCGATTACAGTAAACTAAAATTTGGATTTTTGAAAAGTGTCCGAAATAGGCAAACTATGGTATCTTTGGAAAGGTCTCTTGGTGGGGAGTTGAATGCTGCAATCCGTTTTCGGATAGCTCTTTTTGTTGTCGAGTTATTCCCGTTTTAGCTAAGTCCCTTAACCGCGACCCAAAATGTGGATTTTTGAAAAGTGTCCGAAATAGGCAAACTATGGTATCTTTGGAAAGGTCTCTTGGTGGGAGTTGAATGCTGCAATCCGTTTTGGATAGCTCTTTTTGTTGTCGAGTTATTCCCGTTACAGCTAAGCACCGATTACATAACCCTAAATGTGGATTTTTGAAAAGTGTCCGAAATAGGCAAACTATGGTATCTTTGGAAAGGTCTCTTGGTGGGGAGTTGAATGCTGCAATCCGTTTTCGGATAGCTCTTTGTTGTCGAGTTATTCCCGTTTAAAGTTAAGCACGATTACAGTAACCTAAATGTGGATTTTTGAAAAGTGTCCGAAATAGGCAAACTATGGTATCTTTGGAAAGTCTCTTGGTGGGAGTTGAATGCTGCAATCCGTTTTCGGATAGCTCTTTTTGTTGTCGAGTTATTCCCGTTATTAGCTAAGTCCGAACCGCGACCAAAAATGTGGATTTTAAAAAGTGTCCGAAATAGGCAAACTATGGTATCTTTGGAAAGCTCTCTTGGTGGGGAGTTGAATGCTGCAATCCGTTTTCGGATAGCTCTTTTTGTTGTCGAGTTATTCCCGTTTAAAGTTAAGCACGATTACAGTAACCTAAAATTTGGATTTTTGAAAAGTGTCCGAAATAGGCAAACTATGGTATCTTTGGAAAGGTCTCTTGGTGGGGAGTTGAATGCTGCAATCCGTTTTCGGATAGCTCTTTTTGTTGTCGAGTTATTCCCGTTATTAGCTAAGTCCCCGAACCGAGACAAAAATGTGGATTTTTAAAAAGTGTCCGAAATAGGCAAACTATGGTATCTTTGGAAAGTCTCTTGGGGGAGTTGAATGCTGCAATCCGTTTTCGGATAGCTCTTTTTGTTGTCGAGTTATTCCCGTTTAAAGTTAAGCACGATTACGTAACCAAAAATGTGGATTTTGAAAAAGTGTCCGAAATAGGCAAACTATGGTATCTTTGGAAAGGTCTCTTGTTGGGAGTTGAATGCTGCAATCCGCTTTTCGGATAGCTCTTTTTGTTGTCGAGTTATTCCCGTTTAAAGTTAAGCACCGATTACCTAACTAAAATATGGATTTTTGAAAAGTGCCCGAAATAGGCAAAACTATGGTATCTTTGGAAAGGTCTCTTGGTGGGGAGTTGAATGCTGCAATCCGTTTTCGGATAGCTCTTTTTGTTGTCGAGTTATTCCGTTTAAAGTTAAGCACCGATTACAGTAACCTAAATGTGGATTTTTGAAAAGTGTCCGAAATAGGCAAACTATGGTATCTTTGGAAAGCTCTCTTGGTGGGGAGTTGAATGCTGCAATCCGTTTTCGGATAGCTCTTTGTTGTCGAGTTATTCCCGTTATTAGCTAAGTCCCTAACCGCGACCAAAAATGTGGATTTTTCAAAGTGCCGAAATAGGCAAACTATGGTATCTTTGGAAGGTCTCTTGGTGGGAGTTGAATGCTGCAATCCGTTTTCGGATAACTCTTTTGTTGTCGAGTTATTTCCGTTTAAAGTTAAGCACCGATTACAGAAACCTTAATTATGGATTTTTTAAAGTGTTCGAAATAGGCAAACTATGGTATCGTTGGAAGTAAGCACCCGATTTTTAAACGGTATGCAGTTTACAACTCTGTACTAAGATATCTTTTCCATGATAGCCAGTTTGACCGACTAGAATACACTCTTAGCAATATTGCATTTAAGCACTACCCTAACCCTGACCCTGAGCATAGCGGTTAGTGCATAAGTCATATCTCAGGAAGTAAGCACCCGATTTTGAAACGGTTTGCAGTTTACAACTCTGTACCATGATACCTTTTCAATGATACCAAGTTTGACCGAATAGAATATAGTTTAAGCAATATTGCATTTAAGCACTACCCTAACCCTAACCCTAACCCTAACCTAGCGGTTAGTGCTTAAGTCATATCTCGTCAAGTAAGCACCCGATTTTGAAACGGTTTGCAGTTTACAACTCTGTACCATGATACGTTTTAATGATACCAAGTTTGACCGACTAGAATACACTCTTAGCAAATATTGCATTTAAGCACTACCCTAACCCTGACCGTGACCATTAAGCACCCGATTTTGAAACGGTTTGCAGTTTACAACTCTGTACCAAGATACCTTTTCAATGATACCAAGTTTGACCGACTAGAATACACTCTTAGCAATATTGCATTTAAGCACTACCCTAACCTAACCCCAACCCTAGGGGTTAGTGCTAAGTCATATCTCGGGAAGTAAGCACCCGATTTTGAAACGGTTTGCAGTTTACAACTCTGTACCAAGATACCTTTCAATGATACCAGTTTTTCCCACTAGAATACATTCTTAGCAATATTGCATTTAAGCACTACCCTAAACCTAACCCTAACCCTAGCTGTAAGTGCTTAAGTCATATCTCGGGAAGTAAGCACCCGATTTTGAAACGGTTTAGTTTACAACTCTGTACCAAGATACCTTTCAATGATACCAAGTTTGACCGACTAGAATACACTCTTAGCAATATTGCATTAAGCACTACCCTTACCTAACCTTAACCCTAAACTTACATTAGCGTTAGTGCTTAAGTCATATCTCGGGAAGTAAGCACCCGATTTTGAAACGGTTTGCAGTTTACAACTCTGTACCAAGATACCTTTCAATGATACCAAGTTTGACCGACTAGAATACACTCTTAGCAATATTGCCTTAAGCACTACCCTAACCCCAACCCTAACCCTAGCGGTTAGTGCTTAAGTCATATCTCGGGAAGTAAGCACCCGATTTTGAAACGGTTTGCAGTTTACAACTCTGTACCAAGATACCTTTCAATGATACCAAGTTTTTCCCACTAGAATGAATCTTAGCAATATTGCATTTAAGCACTACCCTAGCCCTAACCTAACCCTAACCCTAGCGGTAAGTGCTTAAGTCATATCTCGGGAAGTAAGCACCGATTTTGAAACGGTTTGCAGTTTACAACTCTGTACCAAGATACCTTTTCAATGATACCAAGTTTGACCGACTAGAATACACTCTTAGCAATATTGCATTAAGCACTACCCTAACCTACCCTTAACCTAAACACATTAGCGGTTAGTGCTTAAGTCATATCTCGGGAAGTAAGCACCCGATTTTGAAACGGTTTGCAGTTTACAACTCTGTACAAGATACCTTTCAATGATACCAAGTTTGACCGACTAGAATACACTCTTAGCAATATTGCATCTAAGCATACCCTTACCCTAACCTTAACCCTAAACTAACCCTAGCGGTTAGTGCTTAAGTCATATCTCGGGAAGTAAGCACCCGATTTTGAAACGGTTTGCAGTTTACAACTCTGTACAAAGATACCTTTTCAATGATACCAAGTTTTTCCCACTAGAATAGATTCTTAGCAATATTGCATTTAAGCACTGCCCTAACCCCACCTTAACCCTAACCCTAACCCTAACCCTAGCTGTAAGTGCTTAAGTCATATCTCGAGAATTAAGCACCGATTTTTAAACGGTTTGCAGTTTACAACTCTGTACCAAGATACCTTTTCAATGATACCAAGTTTGACCGACTAGAATACACTCTTAGCAATATTGCTTTAAGCACTACCCTACCCCAACCCTAACCCTAGCGGTTAGTGCTTAAGTCATATCTCGGGAAGTAAGCACCCGATTTTGAAACAGTTTGCAGTTTACAACTCTGTACCAAGATACCTTTCGAATGATACCAAGTTTTTCCACTAGAATGAATTGTTAGCAATATTGCATTTAAGCACTACCCTACCCTAAACCTAACCCTAACCCTAGCGGTTAGTGCTTAAGTCATATCTCGGGAAGTAAGCACCCGATTTTGAAACGGTTTGCAGTTTACAACTCTGTACCAGATACCTTTTCAATGATACCAAGTTTGACCGACTAGAATACACTCTTAGCAATATTGCATCTAAGCACTACCCTACCCTAACCTTAACCTAACACTAACCCTAGCTGTAAGTGCTTAAGTCATATCTCGGGAAGTAAGCACCCGATTTTGAAACGGTTTGCAGTTTACAACTCTGTACAAAGATACCTTTTCAATGATACCAAGTTTTTCCCACTAGAAAGTTCTTAGCAATATTGCATTAAGCACTGCCCTAACCAACCCTAACCCTAACCTAACCCTACCCTAGCTGTAAGTGCTTAAGTCATATCTCGGGAAGTAAGCACCGATTTTGAAACGGTTTGCAGTTTACAACTCTGTACCAAGATACCTTTTCAATGATACCAAGTTTGCCGACTAGAATACACTCTTAGCAATATTGCATTTAAGCACTACCCTAACCCCAACCCCAACTTAGCGGTTAGTGCTTAAGTCATATCTCGGGAAGTAAGCACCCGATTTGAAACGGTTTGCAGTTTACAACTCTGTACCAAGATACCTTTCGAATGATACCAAGTTTTTCCCACTAGAATGAATGTTAGCAATATTGCATTTAAGCACTACCCTAACCCTAACCCTAACCCTAGCGGTTAGTGCTTAAGTCATATCTCAGGAAGTAAGCACCCGATTTTGAAACGGTTTGCAGTTTACAACTCTGTACCAAGATACCTTTTTAATGATACCAAGTTTGACCGACTAGAATACAGTCTTAGCAATATTGCATCTAAGCACTACCCTAACCTTAAAACCCTAACCCAACTAGCGGTAAGTGCTTAAGTCATATCTCGGAAGTAAGCACCCGATTTTGAAACGGTTTGCAGTTTACAACTCTGTACCCAGATACCTTTTCAATGATACCAAGTTTGACCGACTAGAATACACTCTAGCAATATTGCATTAAGCACTACCATAACCAAACCCTTACCTAGCGGATAGTGCTTAAGTCATATCTCGGGAAGTAAGCACCCGATTTTGAAACGGTTTGCAGTTTACAACTCTGTACCAAGATACCTTTCAATGATACCAAGTTTGACCGACTAGAATACACTCTTAGCAATATTGCATTTAAGCACTACCCTTAGCCCAACCCTAACCCTAGCGGTTAGTGCTTAAGTCATATCTCAGGAAGTAAGCACCCGATTTTATAACGGTTTGCAGTTTACAACTCTGTACCAGATACCTTTTCAATGATACCAAGTTTTTCCCACTAGAATATATTCTTAGCAATATTGCATTTAAGCACTACCCTAACCCTAACTTAACCCTAACCCTAACCCTAGCGGTTAGTGCTTAAGTCATATCTCGGAAGTAAGCACCCGATTTTGAAACGGTTTGCAGTTTACAACTCTGTACCAAGATACCTTTTCAATGATACCAAGTTTTCCGACTAGAATAAATTCTTAGCAATATTGCATTTAAGCACTACCCTAACCCTAACCTTAACCCCTAACCCTAACCTAGCGGTAAGTGCTTAAGTCATATCTCGGGAAGTAAGCACCCGATTTTGAAACGGTTTGCAGTTTACAACTCTGTACCAAGATACCTTTTCAATGATACCAAGTTTTACCCCTAGAATACACTCTTAGCAATATTGCATCTAAGCACTACTCTAACAACCTTAACCCTAACCTAACCCTAACCCTAGCGGTAAGTGCTTAAGTCATATCTCGGAAGTAAGCACCCGATTTTGAAACGGTTTGCAGTTTACAACTCTGTACCAAGATACCTTTTCAATGATACCAAGTTTGACCGACTAGATTCACTCTAGCAATATTGCATCTAAGCACTACCCTAACCCTAACCTTAACCCTAACCCAACCCTAGCGGTAAGTGGTTAAGTCATATCTCGGGAAGTAAGCCCCGATTTTGAAACGGTTTGCAGTTTACAACTCTGTACCAACATACCTTTTCAATGATACCAGGATTTACCAACTAGCATACACTCTTAGCAATATTGCATCTAAGCACTACCCTAACCCTAACCATAACCTTAACCCTAACCCA